>VXCM01003763.1:31395-78389 GCA_014773175.1 Lucifuga dentata | reverse complement strand
GTTGCACCACTGACTTACAGCATTAGTGAAATTAATAAATACCACTTTTACCAGCGGACCAAGTGTGGGTGGCAGAAGTATAAAATAAATTAATTGGCAAAAAAAAATCCTTTCTCTTTGGCGCCCCCTCTACCTGTAGGCGCCCTAGGCAACCGCCTGGGCTGCCTATGCCAAAAAACNTCTCTTTGGCGCCCCCTCTACCTGTAGGCGCCCTAGGCAACCGCCTGGGCTGCCTATGCCAAAAAACAGCCCTGGGCAGAAGGATGACAAACTTCAATGGTGATCCTTATAGCCTTATAGGCTTGCATGTATGGAGAAATATTGCATGTGATGACTCCTAGTGTGTGTGTGTTGTATCAGTGGTTAGTGTCTATCCACTTCTGTGTCTCTTGAATAAACATAATTTCCTCTTTCTGTTACTTATTAATAATTCAAACATATTTAAATCTGAACAGGGTCAAATCTCATCAACAAGTATTTGTGACCCTTTTTTGCCCTGAGAAGTGACAAATTAATTTCCAGTCCATAATCACAGGCCACTATAAATATCTCACAGAGTATTTATGACTGCTGTGCCCAGTGCCAGAAAAACATAATTAGACTTTATCCCTTTCAATGGCTTCTAAAGTGTTTTTCATTCTCTAATGAAGACTGAAAATTACAACACTTCAAGCGAAAAAAGACATCCGCTGGTTAATTGAATCATCACAGCTGAGCAGGTTTGAGATTAATTCCATGTAAGGAGAAGATCAAAAGTGAGCCAGTTAGAAGGATGTCGAGAGGAATGAGAGCGCTGAGGCTTGTGGGATAATCCCATTAAGAGCTGCATGTTCATTCAGACTGAGAATCCAGAGGTGGGAAGGATTTACAGTATGTACGAGATTAACAATAAAATAGAGAGGGGGGTCACACACCGAAATGTACTTTCACAGTTTTGGGACACTGATGTGTTTTCTATCTTCTCACTATAACAATTTTTCATTATGATTTTGATCACCGATCAACCAATATGAAAGCCGTTTCAGAGTTTGTTAATGGAACAGATTGGATTATAACAAATAAGAGAAATACACGTGTCATTGCGTTGCACTGATTGCCAAGAACATATTTGAAAACAGTGACACACACACACACACACACACACACTCTGAGGCAACATTTCTTTGTAATGTATGTACGATGCAATGTATTATACTGGATGACAGTTCAGATTATTTCACTTTCTCCTGTTGAAGGACCTCATCTTTTGCATCTGCCTTAGCAACAAATGTATTTGCAAAGTTATATACACTATGTCCTAAAAGCTTTGAGATGAAGTTATGGATTTTACTGAGCCATGTAGTGCTTATAAAAGCTATGCGCTGTTACCAAAGGGCCCCAGTAGGCAACATTTTACAGGAGCAAGGCTCTGCTGACCAGCTGTGAAAATCAGGAGAGAACATTTCAAATGTGGAAAATCTCTGACCTCTTGCTATTATGTTGAATTTAAGCAAAATGCCTCAGGCGTTTATAGTGGAGGATATTGATTGTATAAGCAGCTCATGGGTATTACTGTAATACAATTAATGTGAATGTGACACAATGATGCTAAAAACATGAAATTTTATCAGATAAAAGTAAATTGTAACATACTACAGTAAGTTAACTTGAAGCTCTATAATGACACAAGAAGCCTCATAAAACCAGGGAGACTCACAAAAGCAAAACATTAAAAATTGCTTTATCATGCAAGTCATATTTATTTTTATACTGTCACGGCAATATGAACAGCAGTGATCGAGGATATGCAAAATGTTCCAAAGAATACAAAATGAAATAAATCAAGAACAACCAAGGAGGTTTTGAAATTCAGCATGAAACATCAAAGACTTAGGATTTAACTACATCCAACAGTTTAACATAAATTTCAAGAATAGTGTGATTAATAAAAAATAAATATCCTGTGATGAAATGTGACCTAATTCTAAATTCAATTCAAAGTGAATTATTTGGCAAAAAAACAAAAACAAAAACAAACAAACAAACAAACAAACAATACAACATATTTTTCAGCTGAAATGGTGAAATGAAACATTTTAATCATATGGTGTATTTACAGAAAGATTAGGTTTCTCTCTCTCTCTCTCTCTCTCTCTGCGTGCTTGTGTGAGATCTCATTCCACAGTGCAGAAGTTATCCAGACTGTTCTCTCTGATCTTGGGGAGCTCATTGCGTTCCAGCAGACAATACTGGAAGGAAACACGATTGATATAGTTCCCACTGGATACCAACCTCACCACCGAGTTATCACACCCAATCTTCATCTGGGCTACAGAACCATGGGGAGAGCCAGAGAAAAAAAAAAAAAAACTTTTTACTAAAGCAAGTACAAGCCACTAACCCTTCTGAATCTAATACAAGAGATGTGTGTACAACAACTTATTTATGTTAGCTTGTGTATTGTGTTGTGTCTGTTAAATATTACATTGCAAGTACAGAATGTTACAATACTACATCAATAAAGTTTTCACAATGGTTTATATAGAATTGCATAATATAGCATAAATAGCATAATATAGTATATTGCATATGGTACAGTATAGCATAGCATACTATAGCATAGCATACCATAGCTTAGTATAGTATAGTATATAATGTGGTACAGATAATATTGTATAGTATAGCATAGCACAGCATAATATAGCATAGTATAGCATATTTTAGTACTATAGTATAGCATAGTATAGTATACTGTACTATAATACAGTATAAGATAAAACAGAGTAGCATAGCATAGTATAGTATAATACAGTATAGTATTGCATAATATAATATAGCATAGCAGATCATAGTGTCGCATAATATATCATATAGCATAGCATAGCAGGAATCTTCAAAATGTGACCATACTATTCACATTTCGAAGTACAGTCACATTTTGACTTTACCATTATATTACGGTATAGTGACATTATAGTACAGTCACATTTTGAAGTTTCCTGCTGTCCTCAATCCTCTGATGAGAAAAACAGCTCCTACACTGAAAAATACAGATTCATTCTGTAGGTAAAGTGGAAGCCTGCAGACTCACCCAGTCCACTGAGGGAGAAGCAGAGGTCAGCTACAGGGAACATCTTAGAGGTGTCCACCCCGTTCCCTCCCAGCAGCTCCACATAGTCACCTGACCCCGAGCAACCGGACCAGATCTGCCTCTGTTAATCAATCAATCAATCAATCCAACCTGGCTTACATAAACAGCCTGTTCTGCAGAGCAAAAAGAGACTAAACTCTAAGTGAGTTTATCTCCTCTCATCTCATCATTTGAAGAGGTAATATTTCTTTTCATTACCATGTGAATGACATATTTGCCTAAAACCATTTCCTATGAATGGTCTTTGAAATTGTGACATTTAAGTTTGGATATCTTACAAAACTTTCCTCAACATTCTGCCTAATGAAGAGAAATCTGAGGCTGTTGCATTTGGCTCACCAAATACAAACATTACAGTTCATTATAACGTCAGCATTCTGGCAACTTTTGTTCGACCGGCTGCCAAAAGCTTTAGGAGTCTTTTTTTTTTTTTTTTTTTTTTTTCAACCGCTGGTGTCCTTTTCTAACTTTTGTAGATTTTAACATCATATCATGTTTACTAATGACCCTTGAATTGAAACTTTTGTAAATTTTGCACTAATTGTTAAAGACCTTGGCAAATGTAAAAGATCGTAAATTAAGTAATTTTTGTCTGCTTATTGGTATTTTTGAAGTATCTTTTTAGTGTGGCCACACCACAAAAAGTATTCTGATTATGGTTGTTTCTCTCTATCAACCTGTTTGTCTGTTTGGCCTCTTTTCAGAGAGTCAGTCTGTCTTTCTGACCTGTATGCTGAGCTCATTGCTCTTGGCCTGCCCCAGGCTGAGTTCTGTCAGTTGGATCTCCACGGGGTAGATGATGGAGAAACTGCAGTTTCTGCGCTGATGTGGCATCACCATGGTGAAGGTGCCTTCTGGACTCTGGGACATGATGTTACAGGCTTTATGTGCAAGCACACACACACACAGAGAGAGAGAGAGAGAGAGAGAGAGAGAGAGAGAGAGAGAAGGAAAGGTTTCATATTAACAGTTTCCCATCTGCAGAAAAAGTCATTGACACCTCATGTCACAAATTGGACATAATCAAAGTTGACTGCAGGGAAAGGACACAATTAAGGCTGAGCATGGGAACCCAATTAAATTCTGATGATGAAGATAAAAAAAAAATAATAATAATGGAATTTGAATTTCTAACAGTATGCTAGAATAGACAGGCACTAACAGGAATTGCAACACTCCTTTCCTGCAGGCGTGCTGTTCATTACCTCCACCAAGGAGGTTATGTGATCACTGGCATTTGTTTGATTTATAGCAGGATATCTCAAACAGTAATGGATGGATTTGGAAAAAATTTGGGGAACAGATAGATAATGTCAAGAGGAAGAATTGATTCAATTTTGGAGGTGATTAATCTGACGGCGCTGCTGTAATAATCACTTTTACATTTTAGCCTATAACTTTTGAACCACAAGTCAAAGAATCAAAATTCCTTGTTTCATGGCTTCCTTTGGTTTAAATGCATCCAACCACAGGCCACGCCCATGTCTGCCCACTAGATTTGCCACCATTGTGAATTTTTTCCAAAACAGTTTTTTCATCTTTCCTCCTACAATTTTGGCTCAATTGTCACAAGATTTTGCATGTAGAATGTCTGAACCAAGCTGGAAAAAACTTATCACTATGTGTTTTTTATATTTTTCACTATTTTGCTACAATTGGCTGCCAAAGTTGAGTGGGCGTGGCTCATTCTACAAAATATCTCATGAATGAATTAGTCTGTTGTAACCAAATTTGGTGGACGTGTGCACTAAAGACTTAAAGGGAAAAAAAGTTATGTCTGTTTTTTGATATTGCTACTTTGGCAGCTAATTGTAGAAAAATAGTAAGCTATTTTAAGCTACTTTGCAACAACTGGCTGCCAAAGTTGTATGCACCCCTGCCTATTAAATGCTTGATGGTGATTTGTGCTTCCTGAGTGCCTCCTTGTTTAGTAATATTTTGGTTGAGAATGAGTAGAGCTGATCAAAGCTGAAGAGCAAATATCCTTTGAGACATGTTAGTATGCAATACTCCCAAGATAAATAATAAACTGCTTTAAAGAAGTAAGAACTATTAAAAAAAAAAAAAAAAAAAACTTTTGTAGATGGGAAAAGAGGCCATTTTGCTGTACTGTAAGTTTACTATCTTCCCATTTTTGTGATTGTAGTCCCTAGCTTGCACAGACGAGCACACAAATGAAATACAAGGGCATGTTCTCTGTCCATTTATTTGTTTGCATTGTTTAAATGTAGAACTAAGACACCACTGATTTGATTTTAATGAAACATGAGAAATATGCACCTCATCACTGAATAACATATAGTGAAATGGATTCTGTTTTGGTGAAGTTACCTTGCTTATCTAACGTTCTCTGGCAAAGTGAAGACAGGCAGAAAGACCTGCTGTGTACAGTTTTTAAGGTATCTAAACCTCATGCATTGATGTCACTATAAAATTTGATTTGTTTTTTAATTACATACTCTGGGTGGCAACAATGAGTCATCCAAATAGGGTGCATGACTAAAGCTCAAGCTCTGGCTCTGTGCAAGAAAAGCTTTTCTGAGCCTAACATCAACCTAATATTTGTAACCTATAACCTCCCTGACTGGCTCTTGTAGAGTGAGTTGTAGTTGTATATCAGTGGAAAAACGTCTGAAAACAAAACAACATTCGTAAAGAAACCGAAACAACAGACAAAAAAGCCAAAACTTTGAAACTGAAATCATAAGAAAAATCATGAGTGAAAAACAAAAATCATAAAAAAGAAGTGGCCACTTTTGTGATCACTTTTGTTAATTTTGGTGTCCATAATTGCTGAATGACCCAGTCTGCCCCATCTCAAAAGAGCACCAAACTTTTACAGAGAAAATATTGGTAGCAAGACTGGTGGAACAACAACGCATTGCAAAGCAAGAACAGGAGTTACAAGCAAAAAATAACTTGTACATACAGTAAATGCTCTTGTTTTTCTGAGAAGTGTTGATCCTAAATTGATTTCAGAGATGCTTTCTAGGACTTACGGAAGGGGTTGTGTAGCTTTTTAATGATGAGGGTGAAGCCACTGTTTGGATTCTGAATGCGGAAGAAGACCATGGCTACGTTCTGAGAGGAGCGGCTGGTGGTTCCTGGTTCTGTGGAGGAGCAGTGGTCTGTGTAACGCTGGTGCAGAGGCAGAGGGTGGTCATGGCTGCTGGGGAACTTCTCTCCCTTCAGAACCCAGCCATCAAACATCTGTAGGGCAAAAACATGATATGACTGACTAAGCCTGATGACTATCATTGTCATTATTCATGCGTCAGTCTGTTGGTACTGTGTGACTCTGGTTGCTGAATCCAAATGCCAAAATCTGACCCTGCTTATGATCAGGGTCAGGGTCAGATTTGCCCAAATACATGAAAATTACTAAGATACATTCGATATAATAAAAGGGTAAAGGTCATACCCTTCACCAATTTAGTGTGATCTTTGTTCCTGCTTGCTATTACGAATGGCTTAATCTTTGGTTCATAGGTAAAAAATAAAATTTCACAATATCTTTCAACAGCTGCCAAGGTTGGATTATCATTAATATGCTGTTAAGAGCCATGCTAAATATTGCTTCAACTATACAGTATCTGCTTCATCTTTTATATTGTTTTTGTGTCTCATTAAAAATTATGCTGTATACACACACAAACGGCCCAGACCTTTGCTTAAAGAAATTCATGCTTGTTTGTTATTATTATTATTATTTGCCATTGTGTTGACCCATACATGGGGGTCCTGTACACATACTCACCAGGAAATTGTGCAAGAGAGGCAGATGTCATCAAGAAAGAAAATTTGGATTTACTTATTGAAATGTAATATTTCAGAAAATGTAAGGAATAATTGACAAACAAAAATGTTTGTTAAAAGGTTCTGATGACTGACATTTTATCATAGCAGAAAAAGCACTGGTGTAACTAATACAATTAACGATTGTGACAAAACGTAATGCAGCCATTATTAACATTATCAGCTACAACTGTATAATGTTCTGTGTCCAGTGTCTACTAGCATTACCATACAGTTGAAGTCACTTTCTTAATTATTTAGTTATACATTCTTAAATACTAATTATTCAGTTAATTTTACTGTATTTATCTTCAGTATGATTAAAATAATAGAGACCTGTGCCATAAGACTGTGCCACAGCACAAAACTGCACTCCAAATAGTTTTTTTTTTTTAATCTTTTTGAATCTCAGTTGTGCTTGCCATAATCCAATGTGAAGTTTGTTTTATATGTTTTCTCTGATTATTCTGAGCAGGATTCTGCTTAGGAGTTTTGTTGATGTGTGCAGGTAGTAAACACAAATCAGCTGCTTTTGGCTTATACAGACCACAGCATCGTGATCCAGCCACCAAATCCAGCAGGATCACAAAGTGACCATGTCCTCAGGCTTCCATCCTGCCATCACTCACATATGTAATGTCACTGCAACGTAACCAAGAGTCCACCACCAAGCTCTAATGAGGATGTGTGGGTGTTATTTTTGGTGAGTGGGCTCAACCTTGATAAAGTCACCAGCACTGCAGTCGATGTTGACATCAAACAGCTCCAGACTGATGACCTCGCTGGGCTCAGCGATGACGAAAGCAGCACAGGCAGGTTGAGGCTGAGAGGCTACAAAGGTAAAGTAGCCATCAGTGGCCAGCATATCCAGACATCCTGCAAACACACACACACACACACACACAGAAAGAAANGGGGGGGGGGGGGAGAGAGAGAGAGAGATCTGCTCGTAAATCATCATGAACTTATATAATTTGTAATCAGCAAATTACTTTAATCACAGGGAAAAGTATTAAATGAATTTTGAGTGGACATTTACAGTTACACTTTTAACATATCTTGTAGTGCACAATTTTGAGAAAATTCCACTGATTGATTGATTGATTGATTGATTGATTGATTGATTGATTGACTGACTGATTGATTGATTATTGTTTGANCTGATTGATTGATTGATTGATTGATTGATTGATTGATTGACTGACTGATTGATTGATTATTGTTTGATGTATTTAAAATACATTACTGGAAGATGGCTATTCAGCTGTTAGTGCTTCTCCACTACATCTTGCTGTACCACAATCACCACTTACTGAAGTCCTTTTAAGGGTTTAAACTGTTTCTTCACCAAATCTTTCCCTTTGGCTCGCCGGTAAACAATGTTAATTACCTACTGAATACATCCATTATGGTTACTGCTGCACTTACTGAGGGATCTGCGGAAAACAAAATCCTCCGATTCTCTTTTCTGGTCCAAACTGAACAGAGAATTTACTCCCTCTGCAGCCTCGATGTCCTGCCAAATAAAACATGACAGACAGAGGTGCAGATCGCAGGGGACAGACTATAACTTTGCGCGCATCAGTTTAACCTTTTAATTAATGCAAGGCAGAATCATTCATCAACAATCAAAACTCACATCTTACCTCAATATAGCGACTGAGCGCCATCCGGGATGAGAGGGAGATGAGGAAGAGGAAGATCTGTGTGCGTGGAGACACCGACATGCTGAAGTGCGTCTGTGTAAAGTGTTTGGGAGAATAACCGCGGTGTGTGTGAGGCAGCAGCTTTTATAGGAGCACAGACAGGCAGGCCTAGAGGGACCTGTGTGCGTAATACTAACATTATGACTTTTAAACATATTTGGTGACGAAATGAGGACATTATATAAGACAGAAGATATTAAAAGATGTAAAACCAGCTTAATGAGGCAGATGAATATTTAACTTTGAGGAAAAACATATTTCCATATAGAAGGCGCGATGAGAGAAATTCATACTCAGAATGCGTTTAGTTTTAATTTGATCTCTGTTTAACCACTTAAGATCCATTCATTTTCATTGATTTCCGATTGAGGATTTGATTAGTTTTATATGTATTTTGAATGATTTGTGGTCATCACTGCATGGATGCATTTCCCATGTTTTGTTTTATTTTTATGATTTAGCTGTATCGTTAATTTACATTATGCCCTTTCACTTCCATTAATTTTCAGTAAAGGGTCTTGTTGCATTAAAAATATGTCGTTTCACTTGCTGTTGTCATCATGCATGGTCCAGTAGCTGAAAGCCCTTGTTGTTAATTCCATTTCGTTCTGATACAGTTTTGGGTGATTATGCCACATTACTGTGAGCCACATTAAGATGATTTGGTTCTATTCATTTTCAGTGAAGGACCTTAGTTTGATGCATTACTATTTGACTTACTGTTGTCGTTATAGAATGGCCACATTGCTTTTAACATCCTCATACTTCTTAAATAAAAGCCAAATTTGTGTAATTATGCCATAATTTTGATGGATTTTGTTACAGATACTTATATTTTCTCACACATTCTTACTTTATTATAATGAAGCCTTAAGGCTGTCAATGTGTCAACTGTTAGTTTTTCAATTCCAGAAGATTATTAAACTATATAAATCCCGTGAGCCCTTCACATGAGAGTATTTGCAGTGGTGTTCTTCAAAGTTGATTTATTGATTTATTTGCCTTATTTCAATAAGATATATATTTTTTTTACATTAAATGTTTCCAGATAGTCTCTCTCCATGCCATTTCAGTTTTGTTTATCAAAACTAAACCAGCTATGTTTCCCACACACTCCAACCTCCTTCACTCAAGGATCCACCTGATGAAAGCAAACAGAACAATTGACCTATTATAATATGATGCCAGGATTACATCCCATCATGACAACCACTCCACCAGTCCCATAGACCTCCAATGAAATGGTTTTCTCTATTATAATCTCCCCATCTTTGAGTCAACTTTCATCATTTACATTTTCAAGTCCTGTTTGTTCTGTCCACAACATAAACGTAAAACAAAGCAAATTGTCCCATTTGCTGCTCCAGTAATAACAAAGAAAATGAGGATGGAGACTTTGATACTCAGTTTTTGTGATCTGCCTTGTAAAACATGTGCTGCTGACAAACTGACACAGTGGAAGCAAGAATCAATCAGTGAAGCTCATCAGAGCCTCATACGATAAATGTGCAGAGCATTCAGTGTGTGAAATACACACAAAATAGTTTGCTGTAGATTTGCATGTACTCACGTCAGTAAGTTTTGCAAAAGTCAATCATTAATTGTGGTGTATTCTAATTACTTACAGTATATCAGCACAGTATATTAATCACAGTATCAACATGTTGGAATATTATGATTAAGTGAGATACTAATGCTGTTCCCATGATTGTAAAGCGCTACAGTCACTTTGTCTCATGTGTGTGTGTGTGTGTGTGTGTGTGTGTGTGTGTGTGTGTGTGTGTGTGTGTGTGTCCAGGTTTGCAAACTCTAAATTGCCCATATATGTGAATGTGAGCATGAATGAGTTTGTCTGCCTGTCCAGGGTGCCTCTCGCCCAGTGGCTGCTGCATCTGCTCCAGCCCCCTGCTACCCTGCACAGCATAAGCAGGTATAGAGGATGGATGGATGGATGGATGGATGGATGGATGGATATCACTCCAGTTTATACTTTTCATGTTGGTGTGGCTCAGCCAGCAGCCTAATCATTAAAATGTCCATGCACTCAAATGTATTAATGCTGTTTGTTAATCACAAATTAGCAAACTGGGTAAAGACTCACAAAGGGAAGAATACAACGATCCAAAAGAATCAGTATGTACAGTCCTATAAGGATAGTGATTTGGATTGCAGTAACAGATACATTTAGATGAGACTAAATGTGGGTTAGCTTGTTGCCATTGTAAAAGATTAAACTCAGTCATAAAAATAATGATCTTCCTGAGTATAAGCACACACAGCCGACACTTTCTATCACTGATATGAAATGAAGAGGAGAGACCCTGTGTGCAACTCTGATCTGCAAATAATTTGAGGTAATGATAGCTGACATTTGCTGATAGTGATGGTCTGTGAATCCACACAACACAAAACTGCAAATGAAAAAAAGCTACCAAATAAGGAAGGTAATGACATCATCTATCTAGCTCACTCTGCCTGTTGTCAAACAAAGATGATGACCTATTCAACCTATCAATGATAGCAATGATTTATCATTGTTTTGTGTTGAGAAGTTGTCTGAAGCATTAGCCAGGTTCCTGCTGCTAATGTGTGTTGTTCTAATGTGAATGACAGCAGAGTAAAATTAAACTGTTAAAGTGCTAGGTGGTGTGTGTGTGTGTGTGTGTGTGTGTGTGTGTGTGTGTGTGTGTGTGTGTGTGTGTCTGAAATGTGCTTCTCTGTTGCAATTTTACACAAGCACCACAATGTGTGTGATGTGTTGTCATAAATGCTAGATTTTTTTTAAATCCAATTTATTTAATGAATTGATAGATTTTAATAAACGAGTAACCCTGCAGTCTCATTATCCCAATGATGAACAGATGTATCAAATCACATTATCTTGGTCCATTCACGGAGTTCATCTTCCAATCTAATCTAATCTAATCTAATCTAATCTAATCTAATCTAATCTAATCTAATCTAATCTAATCTAATCTAAGTATGATGTGAAGATAACATTAGAACATACAAAGACAGAAGAAGATACCCACAATGTTCACCACACCACAGGTCAGCATCCTACACACACACACATACACACACACACACACACACACACACACACACACAAAATCAGAGGAGCTGTGAGAATCAATAAATTGTGCTTTGATACACAACTGGCACAATTGGCAAATGTTGCTCTGGTATAAGTGGAAATGAAACAGTAAAGGAAAACTAAATGAAAAACAAATATATGAAAAAAAGAAACAATAACTTAATATTTACTATAAATGTATAAATAGGCAATGCTGTGTTACACCAATCAATAAATTAAATCAAGGCGAAAGTGTTGAGCTGCCTCCTTCTCAGCACAACAGCTCTGTATGTATGTCTACACACTGCAACACCACCTGGTGGCAAATCTAAGAATAGACTTATTGTTTTGAGTCTTTGGTGTTCATTAAAATAAAGAATGTGCATGAATTAATACACTGGATGTTTCTCTACATTGAAATTGTTCCTTTTTTACTTTGTTGAAAAATCCCAAGTTTTAATTTCTACACAGTTCAGCTGTAGAAAAATCAGTTTCTGACTGTTCAGATAAAATTCAAAATTTGGGGTCATTACATTAGGAAAATTCTTTTGTCAAACAGCAATAAAAAAAATTTGATGATTGCTAAAATGATACAAAGTTTAACTATAAAACTTTAATACAATACACACTTTTGGAATGTTTTTAAATAAGATGTTACAATGAATTTTAAATTTTAATAATACACACTTTTGGGATGTTTTTAAATAAGATGTTATAATGAATTTTAATAAGATGTTTTTAATTTTCTTTTCAGCATTTTTGATTTTTATATATTTTTTTCAACATATTTTCCCCCTCTCTTTCAAAAGTCCACAAATAAATGCTAACATTATGTCAAAGATTAAAACCTCCACTTCTGATTTTACACCTAATTCTTTTCTCTGTAATACAAATAATCTTAGCAATCGGCTGAATATTGACAGAAATATCAGACACTTTGAAGGGTTAAAGTTCACTTTTAAAGGCAACTGCAAATACGACTTGAGCCTCATTAAAACTTGCTTAAAAAACATAATAATGACATTTTAAGGGTTGTGATTTTGGAGCACCTCCAGCATCTGTGATGACGGCTGTGGCTGAGTGTGACAAGACAGAGAAAATCCTTGCTTGGCTGAGTGTGACAGTCATCCCTACATGTGGTCAAAGTTAAATCACAGTGACTGTTGACTCCAGACATTAGTGTCTTCACCCTGACTTATATCCCAGCATGCAACTCCCCTCTACACCTGCTCCCTCAAAAAGACAGAACTGACAGGCAAGTGTTTTGCTTTGTTGTTCACTGTGTGTTGGCTCTCTTGCACACGCACACACACACACACACACACACACACACACACACACACACACACACATCTGTCTGTCAACACAGCAGTCCAGCCAGGCCCTCCTCACTGCCTGAATGACCCATTCATCTCCTGTGGGGGCCGTAATGAGTCGACCCTCCCTGTTTGAACTGAACTGACAGAGAGAGATTGCTTTAAAACCCCTGCATGGATTTTCTCACGTCCCCTCCTCCCATTCTTCTCCCCTGAAAGTGGATAATTCAGAGTACATTAATGAGGAACGATGGATAACACATTCTTTTTTTTTATTTTTTTAATTACCTTCCATTGCAGATCTTTGGGGGAGGTCTGGTGTCTCCCACCTGATGCTGGCCTTGTTTGGTTTACTGTTGCTGGCATAAGTCTCTGTCTGATATGATATATGTGGCAGGTATAATTAAACACTTACAGGCCTGACAAACATTAAGTTCATTAGGATACACAAAAAGAAGTATAAAACTTAGTGTAAGTGATAGTTTCGTAACTTGTTTCAGTCAAGTTTATGGTTAATGCCAATGTCTCACACATAATCTCACCTATTCTCACACACTTTCTCAGTAAGGTCTTGGCTAATCACCGAAAAAGTGGTAGTGCTCAATTTATGTTGATTGGGTGGACATAATGTACATAAAAAACAAATCTGCCAGAAATTCTAATGAAGAGCTTTTTGTTGCTTTTGGATGACTAAAAGCACAAATACATTTACAGTTAAGTTGTGAAATGGTGACTGATAAAGCTTTATAAATATAATTGTCCTGGAGTAGCAGGGGGTGCCATTTCTTCTACAATAGTTTTCAACGTATCCCAGCCTAAAACTGAACCCAAATTTTAATCAGTTTGGTGGTCAAACAACACAAGACAAAGCTGAAATTACTTGAAACTATGAGAAAACAGTGTTAAACATCCCATCTTGTAAGATGACTTGTTTTGACCATTCATCCATCCATCCATTTTCTAAACATTTTTCCTGTTAAGGGTCACCGGGGGGGCTGGAGCCTATCCCAGCGGTCATAGGGCGAGAGGCGGGGTTCACCCTGGACAGATCGCCAGTCTTTTGCAGGGCTGACACACAGGGACAGACAAACTCGTTCACACTATCATTCACACCTACGGGCAATTTAGAGTTCCCAATTCACCGAAAAAAAAACAAAAAACAAAAAAAAACAAAAAAAAAAAANAAAAAAAAAAAAAAAACAAAAAAACATGATCAACAAAATCTGGAGCATACTGGTTTATGCTTTATTTCTATAGCCCACTATCCAATCAGAGAGGTTCAGAGAGTTGTGAAGACGCAGTGAACTTTCAGTTCTTCACTTAGAAATCATTCTTTCAATTGCAGACGCTGATCATCTCCACTTCTGCAGACAGCAGAACTTTTCTTCTAGCAGATGCTGTTACTGAGGTCATGTGCGTCAGTGCAAGTGGGTTCCTAAAGCACAGTGCAACCAGTTTTCCCGATTAGAGGTTGCAATGAAGGAGAATTGAGGACAATTGAGCTTTTGTCGTGAAGAAGGCAGCTACTCTTGCATAAAAAACTGTTTTAAAAGTTTTTGGTACCGACAGTGTTATAATAAAGTTGCTTTAAGGGTTTTTTCAGACTTGTAGTTCATTTTCTGTGGTCCAAATCAGGGACTGTTGCTGCTACAATATTTTTTTCTCCAACTTTATTAACAGTGTTAGAATATTGCATTTACCACTTAGTTTGGTTCAGTTTTACACAGGACAACATCCAATCAATGTATCAGCAAAAGTCATGTGACAAACACTTCCTCTGCCCATTGGTCAGAAATGTCTGTGGCCGGGAAAAAGAAAAATCAAAGCAGGAAACGATTTACCATGCTGGGAAAACTAAATAACTGGAACAAAAAATTATTTTCCTTAATCATTTGGTCCATAAAGTAAGAAAACAACAGAAGCTGAATTTGACTTCAAAACAACATCTTGAAAACTATGTGCTGCATTCAGACAGCTGAACAGGAGAATGGAGCACATACTGAGTAACATACAACCACGACCTTTAACATGTTCATCTGAAAAGATTGATATGTTACTCTCCAAAGCATCCATTTGATTTGCTAATCAAAGGTGTAGTTTACTTACCGTTAACCACACACATACCTAGCCATCTCTGCTTCTAGATCAGTCAGTAAAAGTAGTGCAGATCATGTTTAGACCACAAACGAACATCTCCAGAGTTTGTTTGGACCCAGGCCGAAGCCTAGGTCAGATTCCTGGACCTTCTCATTGTGAGGCAGCAGTGTAACCACCAAGCCATTGTGCCGCCCTTTTTCTGTTCTTTTACAAAACAAAACAAAAAATTGCTTCGAACTGAGTTTACTGAGCTACTGAAGTGTTGTAGAAAAACCAGAAAAAAATGATGAAAGTATGAGTACTGTTGATGACTGTTTATATCCAAGAAATCTGATTCCTCGTGACTTTGCTGATGAAAATATTACCACAGCTTCTTGGCTTAGCATAAACTCTAAGAAAACTTCATCAAAGCCACCAGAAGCCAACTACTACTAATACTACTAATACTACTACTATTACTACTACTACTGCTGCAACTACTACTACTGCCATACTACTACTACTATTACTACTACTACTACTACTACTACTACTACTACTACTACTCATAATAATAATTATTATTATTAATTATAAAAATAATAATAACAGCAGCAGGTCAGATGAGTGGGCCTTTGATACTGTGCTCATCACTTGACTCTAATGTGGTCTGGCCAGTCTTATCCAGCCTAATAAACATTGATTAGACCACATAATCAATGCACTCAATGACAATGATTCAGTGCACTGCATGAATGTATCGATTGCCATCAGCTACAAACAGCAGCACCCCCTTTCATGCATTTCAGGATTTTATTAGCTATATTTGGCTGGAATAATAATTGTGTGATTCTCTGCAGAGTTAACAGACGTATTTCATTAAATTATACTGAGATGGAATAAAAAAAATATTGATCATCTGTCTAGATTTTAAAAATTAAATAAAACTCACAAATAGATGAGTAAAAAAAAAAAAGGTACAGCACCATGGATGTCCCAGCAGCCACCACATGATGGCAATATTTAGCTACTGCTGGCATCAGAGTATTCTACTCCCAAGGTATTTCACTGTATTTACAATACGTTCTGTGTATGTTGATGGTACTGAGTGAGCTGAATATATGACCAGAAATAGGAGATTTTTAGAATTCACGTTAAATTATAAGGGATTTAAATCTTAAACTGAAGTTGAACTGGTGTTGGTTACTGTAATGTACTGTATAAAACCCTTTGAGCCCAATGCTTGGAAACCATGTGTATTAACAGAACGAATAATTTGGCAAACAACTGTACTTTAGCCATCTGTATCTAACTTCAGAGTGTAAAATGACATCAAGTCTGTCACTTAGAGTGAGGAAAGTTTTGGGGAATACCATAGCAATGCCAACCTGCTCATACCGTTTCAGATCTGGTATAAAACAGGATTATAGATCCAATAACACTGTATCATCTTTCAATGAACAGTTGAATTCAAAGACTAAAGTAGGAAAATCCCCAGTGTGAAGCATGTAACTTTGCTACTCCTGGTTCTGTGGTCATGCATGACCAGGTCATGTAATGAATGTTGATAAAGTAGAAAAGCTGGTCTAATCAGGACGGATCACTGTGCAGAGGTGGAGAATGTCAGAGAGAGCAGACACAGCTGCTTAGTGAGAAATCCAATATTGACTGTCGGGATAAATGTCCTGCATATTCTCTCATCTGTCCCAGGGGCTGTGATATTATGCCTCTCACGTTAGCACTCCTAATTGGATTAAAAATGGCTTGTTATTGGGAGAAAAATGACTGAGAAAACTATCATGATTATTGCCTCTCAACAGTGTTGGCTGCAAGACCTGAAGAGCTAAAGTAATTGCCAGGGATTTGGAAAATGTCAAAATCAGGCGATGCAGTCTGTTGTGAAACAAACAGTTACTTTGATTGTGTTTCAAGATCAGAACAATGAGATGCATTCATATTCAGCAGTTTATTCACAAGAAATGTAGCATCAAAGTGTGATGTTCATTACATTCACTTACAGCTTTCTTATTTTATAGTTATTATAGAATTAATTGGATTGTTTGTGTTCATAAGTAGACGATATTCATGCACACATGGCTGTGAATGCATGCGTGACCAGAAATGAAATAAAGACAAATCCATCAGATGTCCACCGGGTTTTGGTTTGTATACAACCAGGAGCACCCATTAACAGAAAATAAATGCTTGATGCCATAAACCTGACAGTGTCTCATTCATACTGACACTCCAGCTAAATTACACATAAAAGCACTGATAACATCATCATTAAATATTGATTTTAAGGATGTTTGAGACAAAAGCATGTCTAAGCATATGCTGCAGATTCAAAACGGTGGGCTTCAAGGAGGCAAAACATATAAAACAGGGGAGAGAAAAACAAATGGCAGCCACTTTGGCATCTTGTGAAGATGGAAAGAATTATTGGGGAAGAAGGTGAAGAGAGTTAAGCAGGAAAAGAGAGAGAGAAGGGTTGAATGTAGAGAGAGGTAAAGGATGGGGGGATAGAAAGAGATTTAAGGCTGAGGCTCAGAGCAGATGTTAGTGCTGATGATGATGGATGCAGGCTGTTGAAATGCAGAGTTGTTATCATGAGAGGCACTCACAGGATCCTCACAACACACTTTCCCTCCCAGATGTCACTCTGTGTGTGTGTGTGTGTGTGTGTGTGTGTGTGTGTGTGTGNGTGTGTGTGTGTGTGTGTGTATGCATGCGTGCTGAAATGAGCAAGCCACATGCCCAAATTAAGCAAACACTACCCCTACCTTATCTGTGCTGTGCATGAAATTTCTAAACAATTTCCATTTTTATTCTAAGGAAAAATCAGTTACATCCAATCAGAACAATCAACAGAAACTGTTGATACACAACAAGAGAGGATTTATTAAGAAAGGGAACTGATTGGCATTGATTAAGCCAATGAATAACTTGCTTTTACACCCTTAAAGTCACTATAACAGACAGGCATGATCTAACTATAAGGCTTAATTAGGATGGATTTGAATATTTTTTTAATCTTTATTCACACACAGGAGAGCTGCTACATTCTCCTGCACAGAACCGGGATTCACTGGGCTACCATATATGTCACTGTAGTAACACAAATTTACTAAAAACCCCACACATTGACTACATAAACACACATGCACACGCATTTAGGCAGCAGGTGGTATGTGTGTGAATGGGACATGTCGAGTGGTAACCTGCTCTACACTCTAACCAGATAAAAGGTGCAGGACAGAAACATGTCAGTAATTGATTGCTAATTAGTTCTTTTGTTGTCGTCCATTGTGTCCTGACAGAGTTTTGCCCTGGGCTGTCTATTCACCACACACTCTGGTCTCACTGCAAGGAAATAAGCATAGCAAGTCCATAATGAGACAGACTGATGAACCCCAGCAGGCGATTATTGTCTGGTATTGAATTCTTAGATGCAAATAGGAAGACCACACTGTAAAGAGAGGGTGCAGTGAGTTGGTTCTCATTTTTATTGTCTGCATTCAAAATGAGCAACAGCAGCATATACACAGATCTTAGTTCATGTCTTGTGATGATGTGATAAGTTTCTCCCCAAAATTTGGACAGCTGCAGTATTTCCCCCTCAGACGGATGCTGCATTCTGCTTTACAGTATGTGCTGGAGCAGACTATGTGCCATTTCCACTGAGTTGCTACACCCACATCTCTCTCTCTCCCTTTCTCATCAGTGCATGAGAAATTACCTAATGAGGAATGGGTCGCACATTTCCACAAACTCATTAACCCGCGAGCGAGTGAGACTAATTGCAGCGTTTGGGTAATGTGATTTCACATCTGTTACTGCAGCCCAGGACACAGCAGTCAGCACAGGGCTGGATCTGGTGGGTTGAGCCACACATAGAGCTAGAATTACCAGAACTCACACTCAGATACCAGTGCAGCTTGTTTGGGTGGGAGGAGCAGCAGTCAAATTGGTTATAATGTTTGATCAACTGTTGTCATGCAATATCTTGTAATTACATGCCTGTGCAGGATGGATGTGCCACCTGCATTCATTCTAAAAAAATATATATATATATATATATATATATATGGATTTCTGCCTGGACAGAGCTGAAGTCAGTAAGGACACTTAAAATAGGTTAATGACCTCAACTTAGTAATAATGCTAACAAGCACCAGTGTAAGCAAAATAGCAGCAATTATTTTTTTTCAATCTGAAAAAAACATTGTTAAATTGCATCTTATAAAGTTTTATGTCACATTTGAGGTTGCCCACAAATAGAAAAGTTTACCATCCAGTACATCCCTGACTGTTTTACTGCAATTTTCAAAATTTATAATAACTTACCAAAGGTTCTTTTAGATATTTTCTCAGATTTTTCACAGTAAGAATCTCTAAGGAAAAATAAATTCTTATTATCTTCCTTACCTGTTGTAATTAGGGTTACTGCCAAGCTGTAAAATAATATAGTGGCCTTGTTGCTGCACTTTGTAAATGCATTCAAAGCATGATGCTGTGTTATTGTTGCATGGAATACAATAAATAGCTTGGAAAATAATGTCAAAATTAACTATGTTTCAAAACTTCATGAGGCTATTTTATTCAAGCTAATTGGGTATAACAGAAACACAGGGTTCAACACACACACACACACACACACTACACACACATTCAAATCTGAAAGCACAAAGAGGAATAAATGAAATTTTCAGGGTCTTGACTTGGGTTGGTATTTTCAATAATTCAGTAAATTACTGCAAACAAATTTATGTTAATAGAAAAGGTGGAAACCAACTGTTTAATATGGGGAAAGTAATATACTTTTGTTAATTATGATTAATCCTTTGTTTAACCCCCTGCATTGTTACAGAAACTCCAATTATAAGTTTACAGGCAGTGGGACTGCTTATGGTAATGCCATATCTCATCAATTACCATCCCGTGACCGTAAATTGGCCTCAGCGCTGACAACGAGATGAGGTTAACACGCTGATTAATTTGAGCTGCTGTGATTTCAGGCTCAAGTTGACATTTATAATCTCTGACACAGACAGTGAAGTTGGCTCACTTACATAATGGAAAATGTATTTACTTCTTTCAGGGCGGAATCTAAGTTTATAAACATTCACATCAGGATAGTCTGAAATTACAAGGTATTTTCCTTATTACAGAGGGCCAGTAATGAGGAACTTCGGGTCAGATGATCAAAAAGTCTAAAGGCTAAACTGCCTCATGATATTCATTGGCATTTTTATTTTGTTGTGACATGCATGTAATGTAGTAAACAGAACACAAGCTGCAGTACTAATGGTATCAGGAACATTAAAAATGACTGTTAGAAACATCAATGTCTTCTGGTTGACTTAAGCTCCGATGTTGGTTTTGTTTATAAATTTTAAGCATATTTGAGATATTTATATTCTATTGAAGATTATGGAAGTTTTATTTTACTTATGCCGCTAATAAGTGCAGTGTGGCTATAATTTACAGCAAATTAATTTTCATGCATGCATCTTTGAATGGACTCATGGGGAACGTTCCAAAACGGACTCCAAATCGTTTGTGACACTTCTTGAAATTTGAATTTTTACATTACAGCGCAGCATTGTATATTTTTTTCCCCTTAAAGTTAGTCTCTTTGTTGCGGAAAGATCATCAAAGTATTTTAATTGAATTATATATTTTTTTAATTCAGCATATAGGATTGTTGTCATCACGTCTGATTGACAAATTTGATATTGTCTGTTCAATGCACAGCTATTCGTACTCTGTAAGCTAAATTAGACAATAAAATAGTTGCTTGTTGTAACGCGTTGTGGAGTGTAGGGAAACATTTTGGAAGCTCTATCTGCATTTGAATGTGGTTTATTTCTGCATTACAAATCAGTAATAGTGAAGGTCAGACGGGTTGCTAATCCGCATGCCTATGAAACTATAACATTTTGCCCTCGAATAACACAGAAAACTGAAGGTTTTCTGGAAATACCACTAGTCAGTCACGGGTATGATGGATAAACTGCAGCTCGTTTAAATATTGTATGGGTATTTGTAAGTAATAATGGGAATAATACAGTAATTCTTCGTCTGAATTCCACTTGAAGGGATCGCATTAACACTAAAATGTCGTTATTAAAGGTGTAGACCAACGTCAAACCCAATGGTCTCCAAACTGTATATTTAACAACCCTCCCTTGCACTATGGGTCAGATGTAAATGCTGAAATGACCCATATTCAAAATTAAATGCATAGCACATTTTAATATGTTTACTAATAAATATTACATGGAACATCTTGCTCTATTATTCTAATGTTTGTGTGGATGTTTCTAGAAATCCTGTGGCATTTCTATGTTCACCTCACATAGTTTAGTTGCAATATTTGTGTTGAGCCACTGATTGAATATATCATTGCTTTTCGAAACAGGAACATTTTTAATCCTAAGAATATCTCTACAGGCAATAGGCTATAACACAGGCCTGTTGGATTAGGTCCACTCAGTGGGATGACCGTCATGGTCAAAGGCAATGACCGTCACATCACAGCTCTGACATCTTTACCGCTGCTGTCTGCCACCCTGAGAGCAGTCACCCTTCATAAACCCTTTAACCCCTTCACCCTATAAACAGGCTGAGAAAAAAAAAAAAAAAANAAAAAAAAAAAAAAAAATCACCCAGAAACACCAACGATAAAATGAAATGAAATTATACCATATACAACATCCTGGCAGTCAACCTACACCATATGCTTGTTAAAAGTATTGTAATAATTCTGTTTTAAGGATCTTATACAATTTAAACCTCTATAATATTAACAAAAACAGGTAAAAATGCCCTTATTAGCCTTAAAAACTACAGGTCTAAATCTACATTCATTACTGAGGATTACTCAAAGTGCTACAAGTGTTGTTTAAAGGTGTTTAAACAACTACACTATATGCGTTAAAATTTTCATGGACACATAAATGATTCTTGTTGTGACATTCTTGAAAATTACTTTTATTTATTATTTTAAATTGATACAAACCCGTCAATGTGGTGCATTTCGATGTAAGATCAAACATTTAAGAAATGCGTCAAGTAATTAGCACATACAATAAGTTAAAACGTCACAAAAAAAAAAAAAAAAAAAAAAAAAAAAAAAAAAAAAAAAAAAAGACCAGCGAGTACATAGCAAGAATGTTTTATCTACACAAAACATCCTAAAACAGAGTAGGCCTACTGAAAGATCTTTGATTTTTCGCTTAGATTTACGCTCCCGTCTCATGCAGACGACGCTGAGGTCGCCTTGCAGAAATACCTGTTCAGTCTGAGTGAGCACCATTCCCCCCCTAAATAATCACGCTTGTAAAATCCACATGCACTGCGCATGCCTGAAACCCATTTCAATAGGCCTACCTATGGAACTTGTGTGGTAGGCTGTTACCAAAATTTATATCCAGTCTTATAAATAGCCGCTTGACATAACACAACTTCACCTGAACACAACATGTGCGCTTTAAAACACACTCAAGGAAAATGTAAATACGACGATTGTTTGGGCCTCAGTAATTAGGGCCTAAATTCTAGATCATTACAATAGTATTATCGTCAATAATTGATAAAATCTTTTTTTTTTTTAATTAACAAGATAAATAACCCCAACCCCAAGTTATTTGTTTTTCTTCCGTTTGTCCACCCGTGTTTGTTTTTTTTAATTGTATTTTGTCTAGATGAAGACAGCCTCTATTTTCTCAGATTTCACGTCTGATTACTCGCTTGTTGTCTCGTTTTGATCTAAATAGTAGGAATAAAAACAGAAAAAGAGCCATAGGGTGGGGCAGAGAAGGGGGAGGGGGTAGTAGAGAGTATGTAGGGGGTGTTTAAAAAGTCACTAAGTGAAACTCATGGACACTGTGTGCTCCAGCGCTTTGCGCCGCAGTGACGCGATGCTTGTCCCTCTCCACATGTCACTGTCCGGGGAATTACACAGCTGCGGGGAGCCCGATACGTTCGTGGGGCCGGAGAGGGAAGCCGACATCCCAGGGAAAGGCGTCTGGTAGAGGTGAGACTGCAGACCGGAGCCGTTGGAGGAGAGGCCGTTGGAGAGACCCATGGAGTTTGGCGGGCCGGGACCCAGGCTGCACTGTGACAGTGACTGCATGGACGGTTGGCGGCCCAACGCCGGCGGGAGCTGCAGCTGGGAGACCCCTGGCATCCCCGTGGCCCAACGGGTGTCGTTGGCGTGGAAGGAGCACAGGCTGTTCTCCNAGACCCCTGGCATCCCCGTGGCCCAACGGGTGTCGTTGGCGTGGAAGGAGCACAGGCTGTTCTCCATTGAAGAGAACTGTGGCAGGCCGGGTGTTGGGAGCAGTGTCCCCGGTGCCCGGAAAACATTGGTGGTCTTCTTCCTTTTCTTCCATTTGGCGCGTCTGTTCTGGAACCAAACCTGTGAGCAGAGAGAGAGAGAGAGAGAGAGAGAGAGAGAGAGAGAGAGAGAGAGAAAACCATGAACGCTCAGGAGTGCAGACTGATACACAGCAGTTATTACAACATGATGAGGCAGGGTGGCCCAGTAGTTCACAGGGATCAGCACGTCCTTATAATGCTATATACTGTACTATAGACCGTAGCAAATAGTCACATGACCAGTAAAACTCGCCACACCTCACACATAATGTCAGTCCCTTTAACATTAGGGCCTACATTTTTATATTCTGCCATATTAAAACAGAACAGCTTGATGGCTGGAGTCCATCTCAACTACACACCACCTCACTGGTCGCTCTGTGACAAGCAGAATAATGCAGACAGACCTACTACAACTTTGAATACTTATGAAAATACTTTCATTATTCGCTATTCTGTTCACTTTGCGCAAAGCTTTGAAGAAGTACTGTTCAGTAGCGGATAAATTCTACTAATAACGAAGTCACCCCGCTGCTGTAAGAAAAGCCTTTGTAAATGTATATATATTTTGTTTTTTCAAATTTTATTTTTTGTCTCGTCAAGAATATATTTGTCATGCGTTTCTCAGAGCAGATTAGTGAATGGCATTACTGTCAATGTTAGGGATTTCATTGGAAACAAAACATTCATACCAGCGCAAAAACACGTGGGGCATAGTATTATTGGCGTTCCGCGGCAGTGGGCTTAACAATCTATCTTTCAAACAGCTTATTTACAAGCGCATCAACTGATAAATGCTTTAAATATTGTATAGGCTTAAATACAAATGACCCACGTTACTGTGAGTTTTACGTAAAACTGTAAGGCGCGCATACTGTTACACCCCNACACACACACACACACACAAACCTCAAACCTCACGCAGGCATATCCCCATCGAGCTTTATAAAGATTTCACCCTTTTCTGGCGTGATTAATGCGCACGCGAGGCCGTGAGTCGGTGCCTCCGTATTAAAAGTGAAATCTCGCTCTCATTCCGCTCAGCCATCCGTGAAACGTCGACTAAACCCATTACACTTGCGGAGAAAGAAAATGCAATTTCTCATTCCATTAAAAAAGTACAATATAGTCTCGAGTCCTATTAAGACGTCGCTGATAGAACATTTTAACGGAGAAGCTATGGAGCCACGCAGGCCCCACGCCCACTGAGGGCTGCACCTGCATGACCTGCACTAATGTTTACCAACAGCGAGCAGCATCCTGCACTGTATGGAATAAAGAATTGATTATTAAGATGACTAATGATTATACTGGTTTTATTGCTTTCAGTGGGATCATTTGCATGAATTTCACATCTCTGGTTAATAACCCATTCACTGTTATAAATAAGATTGAAATTGGTTGATAATGTGTTTGGTTTATGTTCCCGCACGCCTCATCACAAGAATCATAAGCATAACGTGTCTGTATGAAGTGTTTTAGTCATTTTATATTTTTGCTTTCTGGAAATGCAAAAGCCCACTTCAACAAAACAAATTATGATCGCTTTCATAAACAAAGGTTTAAACATTAAGTCCCCATAATTTAAATATGCCACACATTCAAAAATTCTCACATTTTCCTAATTTAAATTTTTAAGATTAGGAATTGTATATGGATGATTTCTTTATGCATAAATCTCAATATTTGTTATTGTGCAGAATATAGACAATACTATCAAAATCGTAATACTTTAATTGTAATTTTACGCAAATGTTGCAGGTCCACACTTTATAGATTTCCCCATTCATATTAATTTGGGATGGTTAAAACAAAAATACGAAAAGAAGCTAAATTTAGGCTAAGGCAAAGAAAAAGAAAGAAAGAAAGAAAGAAAGAAAGAAAGAAAGAAAGAAAGAAAGAAAAAGAATTTTAGCCTCCTTAATATTTGCCTGCTGAACATACTTGTGTTCGTTTTTAGCATAAAGGTTTTTAGCATTCAGCACCTTGGACAGCTCTTGGCTTTATAGAGCATGACTTTAAATATTGATCACTCAGTTTGTGAAATTATGACTTATCTGAATTATGCAAGTCAAATAAAAATAGTTTCCCCATTATAATTTCTAAAATGGCTGTTATGAGGGAACAAAATATGCGTAACCTTCTTAATGTTTTAACAGCATTTTTCGTGGAAATGCGCTGACAGAAAACACGTGGCCTAAAATGAGTTCTGGATTTTATCACAGTCACATAACCACACGATAATCCACCTTAACTTTTACCCTGAGTGAAACTCAGGGTAAATTTTTGGTAAGAAAATAATAAATGACTGATGAATTAGAGTGACCAATGTAGCCTATATTGTACAAAATTATAACGGAACACTTATAATATAACGACTCTATATATTTAGTGTATTTTAGATGGATGGCTACGAGTGTTTATAAATGATCACTGGCCATTTTTATTACGCTAAAAAAATAAATAAAACAAAACTATATCTGGATTTGGTGACGTCGGTAATTACATCCTGGAAAATATGCCACAATTTACCTGAACTCTGGACTCGGTGAGGCCAATCCTTAGTGCCAGTTCCTCCCTCATGAAGATGTCAGGGTAGTGAGTTTTAGCGAAGCTTCGCTCCAGCTCGTTGAGCTGCGCCGGCGTGAAGCGCGTCCTGTGCCGCTTCTGTTTCTGGCTGGCGGACTGACCGGAGCTCTGCTGCTGCTGCTGCTGCTTCTCCTGCTCCTTCCCGTTCACAGGCATGCCGCCAGAGTTGGATCCCACAGTGGAGATGTCTTCTCCCGGCAGGAGAGTGGTCCCCTCTACAGAGTCTGAACCGGGGGCCATGTCACCCGGATGCCCCTGGTCTGGCACCCCACCGCCCAGCCGACATTTGAGAGCCTCTCGGTGTCCGAGCAGCTCTGCCGCATCCTTCATCCCTGCAAGGATGATGATTGTAACGCACATCTTTGAATTAGAGCTACATCAAACATACATGCTTGTATATAACAAAATTATTAGAAGTTATAAATATATATAAACAATACATATTTGACATGTCAGCAAACTAAGCCACTGTACTCTAATCCTGCTTTTTTAACTGTCAGTTTGTAATCCCGATTTGCTTCGACCAACGATAAACCATTTAGCTGTTAACATAATTACTACATACTCTATTTATCACTTAACAGGGTTAAAGGAGAAGTTGATGTCTTACAGTGGAGTTCAAGGCCAGAGTTTAATGACGATAACTCACCGAGCCGAGCGTCCAGGAGGTCGGCATGAGAGAGCATCGCGTACCGCTCCAGGGTGAANACTCACCGAGCCGAGCGTCCAGGAGGTCGGCATGAGAGAGCATCGCGTACCGCTCCAGGGTGAAATGCGCTCCAAAAAATCCCTACAACTTTTGTACAATTTAAAAATATATATGGTCTAAATGAACGAAAATTCGGTTTGTGGTTAAAAAAGGGGGTCCCTGCATTATAATGTCCTTTAGAGCGACGGGGAGGCGCTTATTAGTTGAAAGAACCCATGAGCTTCCTCAAATAAGAGCCAATCAGAATGGGAGCTTGGAAATGTCAGCGACGTGACTCCCCCTCTTCTTACACACATACGCACGCACGCACGCACGCATCCNCACACACACACATACACACACGCAAGCTCGCACACACAGCCCTAAACCACGCACGAACCAACTACAATTCAATTCTATCTTCTGCCATTCCATCCTCTGATTTATTAGCTTTTCATGCTCAAATTATTCCACGTTAAACATCTTAATATGTTTGTTTAATCTCATATATGCCATGACAGCCCGCTGTTTGTAGATAGATATACATATAAGATTTGTAAGCATATTCAAAGTCTTAGGTTATTTCACTCAAGGAGATGGCAATTTACTCTTATTTGGCCCGGCAAATTCATTGCTATTGGATAATTACCCATAAAGATGGCTATCAAAAACTGAATTTATAAATCAGTAGACTGTGTCAATTAGCCTGTTTGCAAACAGATTCGCCGACAATAACCCAGTATAAGGAAGGCAGGATGAATTTTACAAATTAGCAACAAAAATTATATAATCAAATCAATTTTCAAGCTGATTACTTTGCATTTACAGATTAGCAGAGTAAAATCTGCACAGATCACAGTGTGGATGGAACGCTGAGACAAGAGAAAATGCAGAAATCTCCTTCACTCAGCACCTCAGAGTTTGAGCCCCCAATCCCTCCCGCCCGTGTATCACAAACAAAACGAACATTGGTCCCATTCCCCCATGACAGGTGATTTGTGGAGACAAATCGAGGAAATAAATAAATAAACAAGTACAGATGGATTTAAACTCTGGTGATCGGCTGCTTTAACTAGCATCGACTTTTCATCAACGTGGGCACAATTAAAGGTATTTAGACCTGTTTGCTTCAAACAAAGTCAGACGTGGTAGACCCTAAATGATTTGGCCCCTTTAGCAGTAGCCCATAAGTAGGGCTATTATACAATTAACAGAACAGCCATTGATCTGAGCTACTCTTACTTCTCCAGACAGTGCTGGTTAGAGAGAGCTTTTGGCAGATGTCAGGGTGAGCCTTGTGAATAGACCACCGCCTGGGACTAAATAGGTTTCTTTGCAGCCGCACAAAGGAGGCGTCCGAGCGGGACTCCTCTCTCCTCCTGCACCACATGGAGGCATCTCATCTTTTTTGCTCCTCAGCCGCAATCTGCCGGGACGCAGGGAAGTAGCCTATAGTTGGCACAGCGTGAAAACTTAAGGAAATGGACTGGTGCACGGTCCGCTGAGAGGAGGAAAGCTGTGACCAGATCCAGAGGTTCAGGAGAAGCAATCATCAGCAGCCTCCGTTCGTTTGATTCAGGCATGAGCAAGAGGGAGTGTTTGGGGAGTTCTTGTAGGCCAACCCTGCTTTATGTTTGTCAATGGCTTGTGCCAGCAGAGACAGGCATGCTTTGGGAAGTTGTTGGATTTAAGCTTGAAGGCAGCCAATATAAAATAGATGACTATAAATAGTGAAAACTAACTCAGCTTTGATATTAGTCATTTTTGTTTGTTGGAACAATACACAAACTCTGCTATGACAGAAACACAAAATTAACTAAATGTGATATAACTATTTAAATAAGGAATTAATCTTCATATTGCATTTGCATAAAAATTTACTGTATTACTGTAATTCTAATTCAGAATCATACTAGTAAATTTACTACAAGTCTAGATGGGTCGTATTATTTTATTGTTTTTCAAAATAAAAAACAAACACGCATAATAATAATAATAATAATAATAATAATAATAATAATAATAAAACTTAGTTAAAGTTTTTGCATTAACACATTTACAACACATCTATCTATCTATCTATCTATCTATCTATCTATCTATCTATCTATCTATCTATCATGTACATCTAAAAAAAATCCTAAGTTATTTTGCTCATTTGAATTCTAAATACTGAAACAGTTGGGATAGCAGACATCTCTCCAGCTGTCCGGTCCTCAGGCTCTAACATATTGCTGTAATAAGAGGAACCCACTTGAAATGGGTCTATGTCTCACTCAGCCTCCCTAACTGGACCACATCAATCTTCCCCAGTAAAAACACACTCACATACAATCCTCCCGGGTTAATGCGGCGCATCTGAGTGCGGAACGGCTGTTTACACGCGAGGAGACACTTTTAATGGAAGCGCACCAAAAACAAATGCAATTTTGTAAAGCAATTTCAAAGATCAAGAATTCCGTGTCCTCCCTCTGCGCGTTTATTTATTTATTTATTTATTTAGCGATCAAACTCCGTTAAATTCATTGCTCATATGGGCCTGTGGTGAATGTGCAACAGAATAACAGGGCAGCTTAGAAACAAAATGCAAATTCGGACATAATATCCTTACAACATAACCAAATTGTAACCTGTAGGCAAATTGCAGGCTAATCATTTTCTTCAAAAAATATGTTTAGCATCCTCTTAGGTATCTAGCTACATTAACTGAGTTATAGAAATCTAAAGGGAAAATCGATTTTCCATCTGCAGAAACGGCCCTCTAACAAATCAGTAGTTTGGGCAAGTGATTTGATGACAGTCACAGGAATAAAACGCAGACCAATAAGTGTATTACATCCCAGTTAGAGAGACGCAGAGGCGACCGCGGACAGCCACAGACAGGCAAAGCCATTATAGGCTTCCCTCTCCGTCCAGCCAGGCAGGCTGCACCACCCGCTGAATCTCATGCCCCAATTAGGCCCGCTGCCCTCCGCCTGCTCTCCGTTACTGCGTGATCTGCTGCACAGGGCGGTAATCATGGCTTCAAATAAAATAATCAGCAAAGAAGAGCGATTTCCTTAATGAGAAAGAAGACGCATGTGTCACGGAGAGGGTGGTATGGTGGTGAGTGCGTGCGTGTGTGCGTGCGTGAGGACACGTATGTGTGCGTCCGTGTGTTTGGGTGGTGGTAGGGGTTATTAAAACAGCGATGGAAGTTGGGAAGGTGACATTATCTACAAGTTAATCTTTCTGCTGATAATAGTTGACCTTTGCTCAGCTGTTCTATATTTAGGAATATGTTGGACTATATCATTTGTTATTGGCGTCATCAATGTAATTTTAAGTTCAGCATTTCATGGCAGTTGTAATTCAACCTAAAGAAGGAATACTTCCGTATTTCATTGTTGAACTGCCAAATAGGCGCCTATCAATATAGGTAGTACTACAAACAATACATTCAACTATTTACTGAGCTCCTGTTCCTGCTGTACGCTTGGATGTTGGAGGTAGTCTGGAAGTTTGATTGCACTAAACCCTAAATGTTTTCAGAAGGCTTCCACTAAGCACACACACAACATCATTTAGGCTGAACTAGTTCAAGGGTTTCTTGACTAAATTCATTTAAGTTCTTGACTAAGTTCAAACTTCAGTGATTTACTTTGTAAATCACTTAAGTTTGTTTCTGTTCATCTGTAGGAACAGAAACCTGCCATATTGAGAAGAAACCTGCCATTAATGCCACAAAGTTGTACTTTTTCACAAGTGAATGCAATGAATAATGAATGAATGATTGAATTAAATGAATAATTAACAAAATTATTAAATTAAAAAGTCCCCAGACCATAGAGATGGGATCCCCAAACATCAGTTGTTGGCTTGAAATTGCTGTAGGCCAGCTGCCAAATAAAAAATATATTTAAAAAAATATATAGATGCATGTATAGAGTGGTCATCTATTTTTCCTTAGAAATGCTAGAAGTCGGATTTAAATGTTATTCATAAACCTGCTCTCTAAAATGTAGTGACACACCTAAGATGCTTGATTCCTCTAAGACCTAAAAACAAATTCAAAATTGCACAATTATAAAGGTTTTGATGGAAATCTGATTGAGATCTGAGGAATAAAATTTAATATCAATTTTTTTTTTTTTTTTNAATTTTTTTTTTTTTTTTGCCACAAAAAGGATTGCATTTACACGTGTTAAGTTTTTGCAGTAATTTTAGCTTGTTTTTTTAAACTTCATTTTGCCCTAGAGTGCACACATAAAATTGTCATACAACAAAATATGTAATATAACACATAATATGTCATTGGTGTCATTTGTAAAGTTTTGGTAATTTTCATGTTTTAATGAACTTAAACCATAGACTCTGAAATTTATACACCCCATAACCTCCATAACCCCCTAAATCATCACATTAAGCTCTTTTTCTCCGTTTCTGAAACATTCCCGAAAAAAACTGAGATTCAAGTAATTAATTTTTCTTTGAAATCTGTTTTGATATCATACTGGAGCATATACTGTGGTTTGTGACACATTTATCAAGAAAGCTTGATTGTCAGTGCTTATACACCCTTAATCATTTTCCCTGAGTGTTTTCATAATTTATCACTATACTGGCAGCACCTGTCAGTATAAAGCAGCACTGCTTGAATGTGCTTTTTACTGGTGAATTTAAGTTCTTATGGATCAGATTTATTAAATCATTTCTATCTTTACCTCATTACATTTAAAATAAAACAAAAATATTTAGCTAATAGAGTATAGCCCACATGGTATTGTGTTTGTGTGACATCTCCCATTTATATCAGGCCGGAAGGTGAGAACCCAGAAGCAGAGACCGACTCATGGGTAAGATGACAAGAAACTAACTGTTTATTCTGTGCAAGGAGGTATATCCACAGGCAGCAGCGAAGTCCAAAAAAAACAGGCGAAGATAATACACAAGAAGCAGGTAAACCAGCTAACAAAAACCAAGGCGGGATAGGCAAGGTCAGAGTCCGTAAACAGGCAGAACAAGTCCGGTACACAAACTAACAGATCAGAGAAACACGATAACAGCGGGACTGACAGTGACAAGCACAGTACAATCTGGCAAACACTAACTGCAGAATCAGGATTTAAATAGTGCGGGGAAGAACAGGGGAAGGAAGGCGCCGAAGCTGAAGGCAGAGAACGGGTGCCCCTAGAGTACGGGAGGAGAGAGTGCAGAAGTGGATGGAGTAGTGACAATTTAGGCTACAGCTTTACAGATCTAATTCCTTCTCCTCCCTGACACCTTGACTTTCTCTCCAGTTCTGCTCCACCTATTAGAATATGTTTTTTCTTAAGTCTGGTCATTAGTTAGCTCCATTACTGTGGCTCCATCATTATAGGAAGCTGTAATGCATCATTGAAGGTAATGAGTGCCTTACAGCAGGTGCCAGAGAGTCATGGACTCAATGAAGTAGCAACTGTTTCATACGGCTCATGTGAAACAAAAAACCCACTTTCATTATTGGTCAACTTAAAAAAAATGTCAGAGAAAGTTTAAAGAGGCATGACAAAGACCACAAGCATGATTTGATGGATCATGAAATATTTGCTGCTCAAATTGTTGTGACCACATTACTTCTTTCTTTTGGGTAACTGACAAGTTTGAGAATGTAAGTACTTATGATAAATGTATTGATATTGATTTATTTTCTAATAATGGTTAGTAAAAAGCAACTTGGGATTTTTTTGTGCTCTGAGACATGATAACACACATACATTTGTAACCTAAAATACCAGATATAGGGGAGGATTTGGGTCAGTAGTGTGTCTGAGTAGCTTGAAATTAGAAACATGTGCTGGTAATTATCAAACTGCAGCAAAGCCACATCATGCAATTTAATGCCTCAGCAAATTAAGGAATAAATGGGATCAGTCTCTTTGACCTTGCTCAGTCTGACTTGCTGAACTTGATCTATACCTGATACTTCGTGTGTGACTCATTCACACAGACATATAGATACAAGTACGTGCATGCATGCACACACACACACACACACACACACACACACAAACACACACACACAAAGAGAGAGAGAGAGAGAGAGAGAGAGAGAGAGAGAGATTTAGAGACAGATACTACTTAGTTGATTGTGTGATGATACAGTAAAACCTATAAAATTATATCAAACAAGGCACACACACACATACACACACACATAGGCACACACGCACGCACGCTTGTATTTCTTTGTTGATGCCACCATAAAATCGTGCAGCTTCCTTGTATTTCAGTGCGTTACTCACCCAGCCAGTTCAGCTCCTCTCTCACTTCACAAATCCCACACTTTCCCATCCATCCATTCTCTTTATCATCCACTCCTCGTCTCCTCCCTCTCTCTCCTCCCTCCATTCCAACCACTCCACCACATTTCTGCTGCTTCTCTGCTAAACACAGCACACTACCCCTCCCAAGATTAATTGATCATCAATTTAGCTCTAATTTGGACCAAGTCAGCTGGTAAATGGGGCAGTTTTCCCTGATTGTTAGTGAAATGTGTGCAAGTACATTGATAAATTTTGATTATTTATCAATTACAACCAAATGAACTAAATCTATTGAATAAATTCTAGCCTGATTGCCATAATAGAGTTTGAAAATATGGCTATTGATAATGATTCCGGCTAATAGTCTTTTCCGGCCGTGGTTGCCGGCTTGTCGGAATGACAACACAAAACTCATTTTTCACAGAATCAGTTGAGTGAGCGAGGCCGATCTTTCATTAATCAGTCATATTACGGAGCTGATCCGCCGTAATACACGACGCTCTCCTCAGAAAGACTGAACACTTTGTCATATTTTATGTCAATTACCAGTCATTTCGTTGTATTCCATCAAGACATCTTGTAATAGTTAACATATGCTAAGGTAAAGCTCCTCTGTCCCGCCCTCTCGGAGCTCTATCGGAGGATGCCATCTCTGTGTTTGGGGAGACAGGCTGATGATGAAATGGACCCTACTCTTAATTTCTTATTTTCCTGAGCGGAGTCGCTTATAGGAAGGGTGGAGCAAGGGCTTTTAAATGGACCTGCCACCGTGTTTTCCCAAAGTTAATGGAAAAGCAGCTTGCTGGAAAATAGGAAGGGAAAAATTGGAATTAGGTTCAGAGGCTTTCACACACAATAACAAGGGATAGCTGGAGCCACGGGCCTATTCCCACACAGACATACAAATTAGGGTTGTCATTTCCTCAGTCTCACGCTATTAACCGAACGTGATTTTCTAGGTTTTTATTCACAATTTTAATAGCAAAGTGTGTTGACATGTTTATGTATTTATGGACTGAAATTGTGTCAAGAACATAAACTAAAATGACAAATACCATTAAATATAAACGAGGCAGAAACGGCAGCAAGAAAAATTGTTCATTTGATCGAAACTAGAAAGTCCTGCATGCAATTTAGATTTGCCCAAACAGTCTGACCACTGGAGGAAAGGAAAGAGTAAATGCAAATTCAGCCTTCTTCTTCTTCTTCTTCTTCTTCTTCTTCTTCTTCTTCTTCTTTAATCAATGATATGAACCCACTGCACCAATCATGGCTACTGGAAGCAACTTAATGATCAGCATTTAGACTGGGCAGGTAAACCGCAGCGCTATAGAGCCAACACAGAGGCCAACTGCAGGTGAATTAACCCAGTCCAGCTCTAATATGCTAGTGTCAGCTCTTGTTAGTGCATGGCTATCTGGGGCCTGTATTGGCAGTGGCATAGCATCCAACATCGTCTCCCTCATATGCCAGCAGGCAGCTATCTATAATCGATGGCCACTTTTAATTGGACAGGCTGTCTGTTAGTGAACACCGAAGGTTGTGCAGGAGGAGCAACGCTGCTTTTATCACATGGTTATAGGGAATAAATAGGTTGGGGACATCGGAGGTTTTCTCTATAAAAAGCCAATCATCAAGCCAATCAAGCCAACTGCATGACAGTCAGTTATATTTGAAAATTTCACACCGTGACCCCAAACAATTTTTAGGGATCCAATCATAAATGCTGTAATAGCTACGGACTGAAACATTAATGCATTCACGTATCAACCAAAATATAATATAACTAGATTTTTCCTCAAATTACTTTATTTTTTTTCTTTTATATAGGCACATTAAAACCATTATTTATTTGTAACACTTATTTCAGTCGCTGAACTACTCTGTGTGCTTATAAGAAATATTATTTACCTTTTCAGCATCTTTAATAAATTATATAAAGGTAATGACATCAGATTAATTTTGTTCACGACATTTCAATAACTTATTATATTGTCTTACAGGTAACAACATAATTGTTTCCAGTGCTGCAAAAATAAAATGGGAGAGAAACTAGTAGCACGCAAATGTAATTAAGGCCTAATTAATCTGAGTAGACCTATATCATAACAAACCTCATTTTCACTCCTCTAAGACTATATCATTTTAAATTGACGCTAAAGATATGGAATCGATAAGGTTAGATAGAAATATCTTCACTAATGTAGTCAATAAATGAAATCAGACGCTATTAGCCTAATTTCTACCAAGGTAAGGAGGTCAGAGAAGAGGAGAAATGTGAATTAGTTCTCTCTAAGCCGGAACAACCTGCTGATGCTGGGTTGAAAGGCTTTTCATTCTGTATCCACATACTATTCATTATTTCCAAAATGAACTCCACAGAGGTAGGCTACACTGACTTGACTAATAGGCCTAAGTGACTTTTCCTTATTTCGCCTCTTGATCTGAACCTCTGAGGTGTGCGGGCCTTTCCACAGTTAAAAATATTGCCCATAGATCTGTGGCTATATAAGTTCCAAATTATATACTATTCGGTGTATAGCTGGGGCACCATCTGATGAATATTGCCTAAGCTGTCCTTTCTCATTTCTCCCTCACGGTTGATGTCTACAACCCCCACTCCTAAGTCCATACCATTCTATTTCTCTTTCTCTTTATTGTTATTATTTTTAAAGCAGCCGACTGCAAGCACTATGAGGAGGCTGGAAACAGGAGATGGAGGGCCACTGGTGGACATGCTGCTCTTGGCGCAGCCTCTAATTGATATTGAGCGAGCTGCTGGTGAGGAGCGCATAGGGCCACTGCTGGCTAATCTATGCTTTAATCAGCGTGTGTAATGAGAGTGGAGGCACGCTCGCAGAGAAAAGAGACTTACAAGCAACGTCTGTCAGGATCCAGGGAAAATATTGGGTCTAATTGTAGTGATTAAAGAAAACTAGACAACTTTGGAGGTATTTATAGTGTGCAACAAAGAAAGAAGAAGAAGAAGAAGAAGAAGAAGAAGAAGAAGAAGAAGAAGAAGAAGAAGAAGACTTCAGCACCGTGGACAGCTCCCGTGCAAGCTTAAGTACCCGCAGGTGAAAGAGAGGCCCTGCCGTCATGGGCCAAAAGTGACAATGCATGGATTTGTAAGCTTTTCATATCTAAATCCACGCAATCACAGTGTCTTAAATCTGCGAGAAACTGATCACAATTCAGGTGAGGTAAGCTAATTAGTGAATGAGGCTGCTATTGTAACGGAACAATCCGTACCGAGGGGAGAGGGCTGAGAGGCGGAAAGCAGGCCGCTGACTGAATAGCAAGCGAAACATTAGTAGAGGTGTGTGTGGGAACACTGTCAGGCAATTAACAGGGCATTAGAGCTGACGCACACACACTCACTCACATATATAACACACTCACACATTAGTCTACACAAGACAACCTCGTTCCCCCCCAGAAACACACACCACACACACAATTTAAATTATTGCAGATTACAGAGAGAGAAAGAGAAGACAGCAGACGGAGAAAATAAAACTACGCAGGGCAGCCGAGCGCCATTTTATACCCAGAGCCTCAGCAAAGCTGTCTGACAGTCTGCTGCGACTGAGATTAGCCTCATCTATCCGGTGTCAGTGACGGTCGTGTCCAGAAAATCACAGCATAAACGGGTCTGACTGGTGTGTGTGTGTGTGTGAGAGAGAGAGAGAGACAGAGAGGTCAACTGATACTCATACAAACAGACTGAAATAGACTGGTGCTGTGGGAATGCGTGAGGAGAGGAGATAGATGGTGGATTGTGTGCTTGTGTGCATGTGCGTGTGTGTGTGTGTGTGTGTGGGGGGGGTGCGCGGGGATGGATTGGGTTTCCTTATGACAGAAACAGAGCACACCTCAGTCTTCTAGGGTCCCACTTCCTGTCCCCGGTGCTGCCACTTTGTCCTTTCATCAATCACACCTACATATATATGAACAATACACACACTCTCAGACATGCACGCACACACATTCCTTTTTTTTTTAAATTCCTTTTTTAAAAAAAATAAAATAGTTAGTAGTAATCATTGTTTTTATTTCAAATTGATAAATGTATATAGTTGTTTTTATTCACACATAACTCAAAAGAGATTCCCACGGCCATAAGTTGACTAAATTATATGTATGTATGTATGTATGTATGTATGTATGTATGTATGTATATATATATATATATATATATGAAGTTGAAACAAATTGTGACACTTTTAAAGGTCAGGAGGCAACTGAACAGTCTGACAAAATGATTACACATTGACAATGGATCCGTTATATTTTAGAGATAGTGTCCAGTCTTTGATTTGATGTGTGAAGCACACATCTTTGATTTTTACTATTGCTATAAAAGGTTTGTTGGGTTCTGAAGCACTTAATATTTGTGTCTTCTTTAACTGCAGTCACTTCCAAAGTGAAGCGAGTAAGAGAAATATATTGGAAAAATGTGAAAATGCGTTTAACATAAAATAAACAAAAATGGAACAATATCTCATTAAAAAATATATTTTTTTGAATGTCTGAATAGCCAACATTTTTTGAAATATACAGTTAGTTTGAAATTATATTTTAGAGGGTATTAAGATTTAAAATAAGGTAAGTGTTTTGTTGAATAATTTGCAAATATTATAAATTAAGTGCCTATCTCTCTTTATTATTAATAATTAGAGTATTTCACCAAAATAACTGAAAAACTAATATTTGAGCTTTTCCTCTCTGTCTGTGTTCCCCATTTATAAAGTGTCCGGCGGGAAATGGAGATATCAGGAGCGATCGTATTTATGAGGCTTTCTGACAAATAGGCGCAGTTACGCTCCACCGGCGCACTGCCTGTTTACATAGACCAGCTCCATTTCAGAGTTAGGCGTTTATGGACCGTGTATGTGCGTGTGTATTGGCGTGCGTATACACGTGTATGCTGGGCTGTGTGCTTGCCTGAATGAGCACGTCCACAAATGGCCTGATGACCTTGGAGAGGGTCACCTGTGAGGAAATGATGCAGCCGAGACAGAGGAAGAAAACACAGGAGACAGACAGAAGCCTTTGTGGACGCAGAGAGCTTCAGCTGCTCAAGTTTTGAAGGTGACTTTATGATTTTCCCGCATGCGTCTGCCAATGCCAAAGTCCTATATGCACTCTTCCTCTCCTGGGTTTCCCTCCACGCTGCCTATTACTAATGTTGGAACGACCCGGAGTTATTTCCTATAAAAATAAAATGCCTTTGAAAGAGATTAGAGAAATCTGTATGAATTTGATCTTAATTTATTTGATCATTCCACATTATAAAGCTCGTAATGCTCAAATGTGATAAGTTTTCAGTTCCTTTCATTATGTAAGAGAAATTAGACCTCGATGGGATTTTACTGGAGCGCGGTGGTTCCTTGGATGAAATGTAATTTGCGGGGAGAATTTGTTGTATCTGTCACAAATATTCCCAATTAGCTGCGTAATTATTTGAGGGTTTCTGCAATTACGGCTTAAACCGCTAAATTTGAGGCTGTGGCTGTCCCTAATTGGTCTAGATTTGATATTTTGCATATTTGCATAATGAGGAAATTGAGAGGAAATTGTGTTCATCCATTTGTGAAAAATTCTATGAATTTTATGAATCTGAAAGCCATCCCCTTGCGGTCGGTGACTTTGCCTCAGTTCCCAGAGGAAGCCGGGCGGGAGCGCGCAGAGCACGGCCACGTCTCCACGTGCATTCCTGACACACTCAGGCGAACGCATGATCTTTATGGAGTTCTCTTCAGAAAATGTTGCAGGATCCATATGTCAAAATCATAGCCTAAAATTGTTGAATTTTTTTTTCTGATAAATATTATTTATGTGTATTGCTGTGCACATCTATTAAACTATAGTAAATGCACAATGTGCCTGCAAGGAGATAAGAAAAATACATTTTAAGAAGACCGGTGATGAAAATAGTGTAATGAATATCCTTTATGCCTTTGCTCTCTGATTTATGAAGCATTATCAGAAGGGATGTGGTAATCTTTTTCATTTTCCATCAGTTAACAAACAATATGGCTGTATGGGTTTTATTAAGAAGTCTTTGATTTTGTCATTAGGTTTATATTAGTTAATTCATCCAGATTGGTCTGTGAGACTTAATTATGCGTTATCACAGTGCGCTGATTGATATTGAGAAAGCTAAGTGTTCTATGTAATTGGTAATAAAGAAGGTAATTTCAGAAATTTGTCCAATCAGTAATAATTATGAGTCTGTGAGTAGGTAATGATGTTAACCCTAGTTGCCTCTTAGATGGTCCATCTCTAGCATATCAAATGTGAAATATAATAAGGTCTACAAAATGAGGAAATTACCTGTTCACAGGTGTTGTCATTACAACCTGTTAATATTAGAAATATTTCTAGTTCAGTTGAGTTGATGAGGATTTAAAAAATGAGCTCAAGAGGCCAAATCTCAGGTAAGCCAGTCAATTGGTGTTGCAATGATACATGCTACAATATTACAAGAATCCAGCAGGTAATAGCACTGTTGTGTGGAGTGTGTGTCCCTTTCATGTAAGGCTGAGTCCATAGAGAGCTGTACATCAGAAAGCAGTAAAAGAGAGATGCTAAGAGCACTGATGAATGTCTGAGAGATAGATGTGTTAAGTGACCTTGGTACATTACACTCTCCTTCAAAGATGGAGCAATGAAGATTTGTATAGTCTTGCTGTATAGTTTTGGTACTTGTGTGTGGGTGTGTGTGTTTGTAGTCTAGTGGATATATTTTATGTCCAGTTTTGTAAGAATTTTCTGTTTTGCTAAAGGAGATGACCCTCAGTGATTCCTACAGGTTGTATGCGTTGTTTGTGCATACATCTGCAAGTGTGTGTGTGTGTGCATGCATAACTGTGGGTTTTTCAGTCAAGATAACTTGCCATTGAAATCAAGAGCTTAAATGTTGTTCTGTGTATGAACAATTTTCCTTTGTGATGTGAAAACCTCCAGTATTGTCTATTAGTTTGTATTTATCTTAGATGCACAATGTCAAATTCTCAAACCTATTACATTCATAAAATTTAAAACAAGGCTGAGTTTCTTAATTCTGCTGACATTTTAGAGATAAATTATTATTAACTGAACATCTTGATATTGTACTCATGAAGAAAAAAAATTGGATTGAGTCTGCATCAGTGAAGAGCCTGAATTATTTCAGCCATGGCTTTATTAAGAGGTTAGAAAGCAAGCCAAAAACAAACACAATCACACTGATTTATGGGAAGGACACCACACAAAATCTCCTTCTTTAATATTCACAGGCAGCTCATAAAATAAGCTGCATAATAATTTCACGATTTCATGGGATATTAGACCATAATGACCACAGACCACCCCTGTACATGCCATAGCCCAACAGGCACACATACACACTTACACCTCAACCCCTGGACAGGCCAGTGTCAGGGCTTATTTATAGGTGAATATTAAAGGCAAGCTTAATGTAATGTCCTTATACCATGAGATATTACTCACGCTATCACGTAATGGGTTCAGAAAGAGGAAGAGTTGGAAACGAGAGGAATATGGATTAAAAGAGAATGAGTGAGAGTGGGTCAAGTGACAGAGAGAGAGAGGGGAGAGAGAGAGCGAGAGAGAGAGAGAGAGAGAGAGAGAGATTTCAACACTGGGAATGAAGGGCTCATAGCACACATTCTGTTTTCTCAGGGAAAAAACAACAGCAGCCATAAATGTGTTCCCAATGAATCTACAACTACAAGCCTGAACAAATAGAATCTCTCTCTCTCTCTCTCTCTCTCACACACACACACACACACACACACACACACACAAATNATCTCTCTCTCTCTCTCTCTCTCTCACACACACACACACACACACACACACACACACAAATGCAGAGAAAGGTGAGAGAGAAACATACACACAACGGCAGCAACAACATCAGCAGCAGCTGAAACTGGCGTATTCTACTCTTTGAGTTAATGGGAATAAAATACCTCAGTGGATGAGTGCAGATGTGTTTGATACAAATAGTCATTTTCCTATTTGCTGCCTCATTGGGCATGATGAATGATGGAAGTCAGGGAGGCGGTGTGATAAATGGCAGCACCTTGGCTCTACTGCATGGCCTATTGATTCTCCTTCTTTATTACCCCTCCAACCCAGCTGGCTGCTCTGCCCCTACACACACACACACACACACACACACACACACACACACACAGACACACATGCACACAACATACACATACATGTAGTGTTCATACATGCAGTGCAACCACGTGGTCAGTGAATATACACACAATTGTGCATTACACACAAAGCATGCAAACATGCACATTTAGAGATACACAGAGCAAGAGAAGATGATGAGGGAGCAAGAAAAAGTGGCAAAGAGAAAGTAATCAAGGGTTGGAGGAAGGGTGAAGCTAGCATATCAGAGCTGTGTTTTAATATTTACTGGATAACAAAGCCATAAAATGTCTGGCTCAAAAGGAATCACCACAATTTGCATCTCTGAGGAAAAATACAAAGTCAACAAAATTGTGGCGATAGGAAATGAAAACTTAAAGATGGCTCAATTAAACTGATTTGGGTTGATTCAGTCTTCCTGGAAATGTTCATTTATAAATTCTGCTGTCAAAGACAGAGCATGTTTGATGAGGGATTGGCCTGCATGTGCAACACCATCAGTCACACAGACAAATCGTGCAGGATAAATCAGTGATATGACCATCTACTGAGCTCTTCATCATCAGGTAATGAGAGTAATATCCTTTTCGGCACAACAACAACCAAGCAGATTCCAACTAGACAAATAGACAAGTCACCATGGCTTTCTTTCTGTATGTACACACCAAAAAAACACACACAGAGCTGTCAGCGAGGTGGACTGAGAGGTATGACTAGCAGAGACATTCTGTGTGACAACATGAGCAGAGGTGAGCAAAGAGGACAGGCTGACAACTTCCTGCTGGACAGGAGGAAGTTCAGGTCAGAGTGAATAGGGGTTTTCCTCACTGAGGAGTGTGAAGGTCTTTCAGAGACATAAATGTCTCTATCATCATTGTCAAAAAACAGCAGTCCATTTCTCTCTTTATTTCTCCAGCCGGAGAAGAAGAACTGGAGAGATCAAATGACCTCTCAGACTTCAATTTACCTGCTGCATCTCCTTGACCTTGAACCAGAGAGATAATAATTCAGGGTCTTCGGTGGGTGATGAATGGTTTGTGTTCATGTGCAAGAATGTGTATGTGTGTGTGTGTGTGTGTGTGTGTGTGTGTGTGTGTGTGTGTGTGCATGTATGTGCTGGGCCTCTGTTTTCTATCTTACCGGTAAAATAGAAATAGATATGGATACATGTATGCACAGACACACACACACACACACACACACACACACACACACACACACACACACCTGCTGTTGTGTAATACGTTAGTTTGATCCAGAATGTGGGCTATTTCACAATCAAAATCAACTTCATTCTATTAGGTTGCAGAATAACGGAATTATTTTGGGGCTGTATTCTCATTCAACACTTACATTATGTGACTTTAATGTCAATATAGCTTTGGTTCAGTAATGGTCTGTTGAATATTTTTTTTACAGTAAAACAAGGCATCACAACAACTATATTATCACATTATTTTTCTATATACAAATCTGAACAAATGAAATGTAGAACATATATCAACACATGGTCACAGTGATGGGGTCAGCTGTTGGAGGATGTTTTTTAATATGTATATCATATGCAATCGTTTCTGTGCTCACAGTTGTGTGTGTGTGTGTGTGTGTGTGTGTGTGTGTGTGTGTGTGTGTATGTGTGCACATGCACCATGGTCATGTGTGTGTACATGTGCTGGCTTGATGACTTCCACCTCACGCTCCCTGCTTTAAAAGTCCATTTGGACTCGTGCCTAAAATCACCTTCTCATCGTTGCTGTGGTAACAGAGCCAGGCCTAATTAGTATGCATTATCAATTAACAAACTTAATAGCCGGCAGATTGATTAGATCCTCAGTTATAGGGGCAGAACTCAGGCGAAACATGGAATGAAAAATAACCATACATAGGCTTCTGCTCTCTCTCTCTCTCTCTCTCTCTCTCTCTACTCTCTTTCTCACACTTACACACACAGCAGCTCACTAACCTTCTCCTCCTCCTCACTTGTGTAATTACTGTATGCATATGGCAGTGAGTGGATTGGGAATGAGGCAGTGTGAGGTTTTAAATAAACCTTCAGCTTATAATGAGTCAGGCCGCCATGGCTAGTTTAGCTCTGATTGTGCTCCACTCTAATGAATGACAAACCTTCTGTACTGCACACACACACACACACAAACACACACACACACACACACACACACACACACACACACACACACACACACACACCAGAAACAAGTAAAACCAATGTGTATCAGTACAGTAAAGACACGTGTAACATGTGTGAAGTGCATATGCATCATTCACTCCCACTCACATTCACAGTGGAAACACACACACACACACACACACACACACACACACACACACACACATACACACACACACATACGCACACACACACTCACTCACACACAATAGACACTCACCACATACCCACACGTATTGAGAATGTAATCAAGCGTTAGGTTTACCCTCCTATCAGTATAATGGAGGTTAATGAATGATTAGGTCTAATAATTTTAGAGTGGAACTCTAGCTTAACCACACAATGCATCAAACACTTGCAACAACAGAGTGAGAGCATCAGCAATGAGAAATAAAGTATCAGAGCCATGGTGGTGATAAAAAAAAAGAAAAAGTCCAAGAAAAAAAATCAGAAAATGCAAAGGAAACAGCATTATTAAATATTGATCATCATACTGTTTATCACACTTTTAATTTAGCCATAGCTTCATAGTTTACGCTGTCTGTGGTGCTGAAGTAGTTGCAGTGACTTGTTTGTGGAATATCATCAATATTGAATCTGTTTTGCTGCATATACACTCTGTTCTATGTGCATGAAAATGATCGTATCAGCATGATATATCTGACACAGCTACAAATGGGTAATAAAGATAGTGATATATCATCATTTCCATTTTGTGAAACAATGATATTTGTGTTCCACCGTCCTCTCTGTTTCAATAATATCATGTGTGCAATTTTGAATTTTTATTTTTAAAATACCAACTCAAATTAAGAAATGTCAGGTGTGCAAATGCTGCAATAATACAAACAACTGTGACAGAACATTACAGACAAACATAATACAACTAAATTTATAACAAATCCTGCTATTCCAAAATCGTGCAGATTGGATCAGGCCAAACAGCTAAAAGTCTGGGCAGGCTTCAGGTTGTCATGCATGATTTTTGACAAGTCTATGTTGATGCAGTTCCGACATTAAGAGATAGTTGGGTCATCGACACAATCCCAGCTTTTGCATAAGTAAAACAAGTATCTGTTACTCGGTGCGTTCTGGAATTTTGCTTGGTTTGAAATGCATTGACACTCAGAATAAAGACACTGTAAAGAGTAGTAGTACAAGGATGTGCACTTATTTCTAAAACTCAGTCACTATCAGAATATCTTTCCTAAACACTGGCTGCTAAGTTGTTCTGTCACTGTAAATGCAGGGCCACACCACACAGACCCACTATAGAACTGGTGACCTACCACAGCCGTGAAAGGCCAATTCATGGACATTAAATTGCAAACGTGCACATATTTCACAGTGTTAAATTTTATGAAGCATTTGAAGCACCATTCCCTCAGTAGTAAATCCTAATGGTCTTATTTCCTATTCATAATATTCATACTTGCCACCTCTAAGCAATGACATTAAAAATGTTAGCATCTCCACCAACTTAGAAGTTGAAATCAAACTGACTTTGGCAGTGAAGACACATACAACAACCCCCCCNACACACACACACACACACACACACACACATACACACATGCACACGCAGTATGACTTTAGTACAGATGTGCGCCTGGTCTCCTCTGCTGCATTGTGGCCCAGTTTGCAGCCATCTCCCTCTGATGTATAACTCGTTGTCCAAGCCTTAATGTTGATTTATTATCCATCCATAAATTAGAAAAATATGTTTGAGAATTCTGTGGCGCAGCCAGGCTCTGCGTACTGTCTGGGGATTGGTTGACGTGTCAGAGGCGCATATTGGCTCACCAGGCAGCCTTTTGTTTCCCTGCAACAGCAGGCATTTAATGAGTGCTGATGGCTTAAGGTAAATGTGTTGGGACAGACAGCAACAACAGCCACAAAAACACCCTGCTACATGGGAGAGATGCAGACACTCAACAGCAGTAATCTGCTATTTTCTTTGCAGATGTTCTGTGTATGTTAAAGACTTGATTTTCATGATAATTGTTTGTTTGTTTTTTTTGTTTTTTTTTAAATAGCCAAACAGTTTCACCCCATAATTTCAATCAACTCCATGAATAGTCTCTTTAAAACTATTTTGCAAATTATTTTGCCTTCCATTCAGCAGTCCAGTAATTGCCTCTCTGGAGCCAACTCATCATATTAGCTCCAGTTATAGCAGCTTATCCTGCTATTATTGAATATGGTTGATTATTGTGCGTGATGATTCTCTAGCCAATCCTGGCTGACTTGTGTACAGACACACATACTAATTTCTAATAAAGCCTCACACATCTCCAGCAGTAACATGTTGCACCAGAAACCTGTGCCACAGTCATATCAGAAATGTTTTGTACATTTCATATAAATCGTAGAGCTAATCATAGGTCAGAGTTTAATTTTGTGACATAAAAAGCTGCCATGATGCACACCAGAGTTTCATTCCCTATTTATCCAGAACAGCTCCTAGCAATATCAGACACACTGTGCAGCGCATAATCAACACACTGAGACAGTAACATCATTGTCATCTTGTCTTGAGCTGACACTGTCACTTCACTGTCATGGCTGTTAGGTCTGCTGTGCTGATGTCCTGCTCTACTGTTTATGTTACAGATGTTGCGGTAATCAGAGCAGCAGTGTGTGAAGGACTCAGCCTGCAACCCGACCAACATTCTGCCTGCAAAGGTCATTGTGGAAATGCTTGCTGATGATGATGCCTGGGATAGAATGAGACATGGTTCCACTGAGATAACCCATTTTTCTCACATCGATAATGCTGCCATTACTAGAGATGCTCAGCACTTCATCCCTCTTCCTTAATCTGTCTTCCTGATGAAAATTAGATAAAATTGGTAAATCATCTACTTGTTTTCCTTAGCTGCCTCATTGTTAAGAATATTGTGTTGGTGGTGTACTGCAATATCAACAATTAAGCTAATCAGAAGGACAATAATAAGAACAATAAAGCACTTGTGTGCTCTCAGTGTTTGTTCATAATCCATTACCATATTTTAATCATCTTGTTAGAATTTTGAATTAATTACAGTGCTTGTCACAACATTAGCTGGCCAGTTTACTCTCAAAATGGCTTCAGCCATTAGCTAGAGTTTTGAGCGGCTTTTCTCATCTAGACAGCATAATGAATCAATCTCATAGATATCCATATCAGTCAAGAAACAATTATTGTTTTGAGGCAATCCAGGGTTGGTCGCTATGATGAGGAAACAACCTGGTGTAGTTTTGAGTAAAACATTATGCCTCTGAGGCACTTATTGTCCACCAGCAGGGTCAGCTATATCTCTGTCTGAGCATTTATCCTGTGCCATAATGGGGCGCTGAGTTGCTAGTGGCGGCCATTGTTTAATGATCTCCTTGGGCTCTGGGAGTAAACTACTGCAGTAATCAGAAGGGTAAACTCAGCTATATTTCAATTTGGAGAGCCACTCTTCCGTTCAGAGAGGCTGCTCTGAGACAATAAATAATAGGACTATTTAGCCTATCCCACAGGCTGCCTCTCTGACACCTAACTACCCAAAGACACACACACACACACACACACACACACACACACACACACACACAC
>VXCM01003763.1:0-24232 GCA_014773175.1 Lucifuga dentata | reverse complement strand
CCCCCTCCCCCCAATCCCGCCAACCTGGCCATCTCAGCAACCCCACAGGGAGCAAACTTAATTACCATCAACAGAAAGAGAGGAGTTACACACATCTTTACACACTGAAGATGATCCACTTCTCTCTCTCTCTCTCTCTCTCTCTCTCTCTCTCTCTCTCTCTCTCTCTCACACACACACACACACACTGTGTCATCCTATACAAAAACTCTCTATTTCAGCCTGCTGTCAATCAAATGCTAATCAAGGCAGCATATTGATGGCATTCTTCTCTCCCGATTTTCATATGGAATTAGTATTTAATGAATTGTGCGCAGATTAATTACAACGTAATGATATTTAATTGTTGCCATCTAATTGTGGCACCCTTTGTTTTGCTGTTGCTAAGAACTTTGTTTAGTTTTAGTTCAGAAAGGAACAGTTGGCTGAAGAACACTTCATTGAGCACAATTTAAACTTGAAACACTTCAATAAAAGAGCCTTTTAATCAAAATCGCATTTTCTTATTCTGTGAAAAATGAGAGCATTGTGTTTGATTCAAGCTAAGTGATATTAAAGGCGGAAGTTTGGAAGGCGTGTGTTGAGTAAGAGAAATATGTTAATAAATAAGCTTTTACTTCTTGAATTATTAGTGTCTGTTGTTTTACCTGCTGTCACCTTTATAAAGAAAGACAGCCTGATACACACACACACACACACACACACACACACACACACACACACACACACANACACCCTCTCTCGCAGGGTCTTTGTTTGGTAAGCCCCCGTTCACGGGGATAAATGTCTTTATCAGCCTTGTTCTGGCTAATAGATTTATATACTCCATCTATTATTTATCCAAGGATTATCACTGTTGCCCGAAGCTAGTGATGAATAATGTTTACCATGACCTTGGGGCGCACACACACACACACACACACACACACACACACACACACACACACACACACTTACAGCACACTCAATTTGACATTGAATTGGTGGTGATAATAAACAGGCATATGATAATTGTTCCAAAGTCACTTTGTTCTGATTCAACCCTGAGGAACCTTGCAAGTCCATTCTGAACCTACTGAATAAGATTGTCTACTGAGCCTTTATGACTACTCATTAAAACACACTTTTATCATTTGTTATAATATAGCACACTCCTCTACAAATGACACCATTAAACATAATTCAATCTTCTTCTTGTGTGCTGGTTTTCCTGATTTATCCCCACTTTAATTTCATTTTCTCTCCTGGTCCAGAACAGCTACAAATTGCTGCACTGCCCCTCTGTGGACAGAAATATATATGCAGGGTTGCACGTCCACAAAACACCTCGTAGGGCATGTGAAAAAAAAGGCAAAGATCAGGGAGGAAAGCCAAACTGTCCACTCAAGCCCAATTGATTTACTATATTACTGCCATACAAACAGACGCTACCAAGTTTGCACAAATGTTGTGAAGCATAAACATTAGGTGCATATACACACACACACACACACACACACACACACACACACACACACACACACACACACANCACACACACACACACACACGACACACTGCTCCCTGTGCATACGTACATGCACAGGGCAATTTAGTAAATGTCATCAGGTCTGCAGAAAGAGAGGGAAATAGGCCTGCCTCCCATCTTTGTATCGGGAACACAGGTGAGATTGATGAGTAGCGTCTGTTTATGATATCGGTTATTCAAGATGAAAGATGAGGGTTTGCAAAGGGGTTCCTCCCATTCACTGTCATTGATTTACACACACACACACACACACACACACACACCAATGCATACTCAGTGTCCTTGCTTTGTCAATAGTCAAGGTTATTTCATATGCAGTGGGATATTTGACTAATATGGTAAGACCAAATATAGCAAATAAAAGTACTTTTGGCCATAAAAACGAAGTAAAAATTGACTTCTTAAGGGATGTATTCTCACCAGACAAGCAAGTATGTACTAAGTGAACATCCATCAATGAGGAAAGAACATAAAATCTTGGTTTAAAAGCAATAAAAGACGGCAGGGAAATTTGTGAAGAGCAGTCTAGGAAGAAACGAAGCACTCAAGCCAGAGCCAATTCTGTTCTGGTGAATTAAAACCTAAACCTCTTTTGCATTAACATCCACAGAGAGACAAGTGCTGTGGTAAGTGAATGTGTTGCCTGTGTTTGTGTCAAAAGCCTGTTTTTCCTTCCTCAGTCAATTAGAGCGACTCCTGCACAAAGGTGGCTAATTTCGTCAAGTCCCTGTAAATGGAGTGATGGATGCTGAGGTTTGGGGGGGGNGGTGAATTTATGCATCATGGTTACCCAGAAAGGCCTCATTCATTAAATGTTTTCCAGAGAAACAAATACAGAGAGAGACATAGAGAGGAAGCAGGACAAAAAGAGGGGGAGAGAGATGCACAAACACTCCCTATTCAGACTGAATTTAAAACCTACAACACTACTTTTCACAAGAGAGCATTCATTATGTCGCACTAATGTAATTGCATAAAGCTCAGGAGCAACAGCCTATCAAGTGCAGTGATTTGGCTTTTTTCACTTGTGCTGTTTCGTTGCTATAGGGTAATTTGTAGCACTCAGCAGGGCAGGGTAAAGTGAATCAAGATTAATTTACATGCAGGCGAACACTTAGGCAAGGCAAAGCGGTAAGCAAATGCACATTCTGTGTGGCTAAGTTGGAGGAAGGCAGTAAGGCAGTGTTGGATAATTAGAGAGCATCAGTGTGATTGCTGAAGGAAGTTAAAAGGCCAAAACATGCCGACTGCATTTGCTTTTAGAATGCAGTTGTTGTGTTTCAGCCACTGAAAGCTGTTTTGATGGAAGCAGGGATTCTAATGGAAACAACAGCCTTACTCTCCATTCTAAATCCAGTCATCATTAATTGCACTTTAGTGTCTCTCTACAATGCATTACTTTGTTTTATTTAACAAGAAGCCCGCTTTCAGTAGCGCCACACTAAGTACTGCACGGTAACATTATAGTTTGAAAAGGATAGTGTATTGCCTTAGTCACCAGAAGAAGAAAGACAAGGATGCTCAGTATGAACAGCAAAATGCAGTGGTTATTCAATTGAAACACTTGGTTTAAATAACACATCGCTGCACATCATAGTGACACCTATACAAAGCAAAAAGTCCCTGAAGATATAAGCCCAAAGTGACAAGTTTAACTCGGACAAACAACTGCAAACATTCAGATACAAATGCAACGACAAGCACACAAAGGAGAAGGGAATGAAAATGGTAAATGAGCTGTTTGAGCTGGACACACATCTGGGAGCAGCAATAGAACCTGAATCCTTGCCCCGCTGAACAGACTTAACATATCAAAGTGAGAGAGAGAGAGAGAGAGAGAGAGAGAGAGAGAGAGAGAGAGATCACTGCCATGGGATAAAAAGAAGATGGCTAGTAGACCTTCTCCCCTCTCTTGCTTAGTGGTAATGGACCCTGGACCAAGCCTGTGGCAGCGGAATTTGATCAGGTATGCTGTACTGGGTTGCACACACACACACACACACACACACACACACACACACACACACACACATACACACACACACATGCATGTACACACATATAAGCACAATCACTCTGTCAAATCTGAATAAACACAAACACACATCAGCTGGATTGTAGGGTGCAGCTTGGGGATTTGGGGTGAGCGTCTGGCATATTTGGCCATCTCAGATCTCCTGTCAGGGTCTGAATACAGGATGACAGCAAGAGAGAGCACGCGGTGCCTGGAGACCTGTCTCCATCTATGCATCTCTCACATAAACAAATTCTCCCATCACTGTATTCAGACTAACCTCTCTGCTCTATTACACACAACACACAGCTGCCACAAGCACTCAGACACCCAATCAACAACCACAGAGAGAGGCAGAGAGAGAGGGAAAAGGAAGAGAGAAGGAGAAAAAGAGAAAAAGAAAATGGGAGAAGTCCAGAAGAGGGAGATGAAGGGGAGGGGGAGGTGTGGAGAGGAGAAAGCAAGACAGGAGCAGTGTCAGGGGAGTATGCTGAGATGAGAATGTTGAAAGGCGGGCCAGCCCTCCGGAACTGTGCTCAGCGTTCTGTCTGGCCGAGCAGGAACCTCCTAAAAGCAGGGGGACCAATGTGGATGAAAGAGAAATGGTCTCTAGTGGGATGAGGGATAGACAAGGACAGGTCTGGGAGCTAAAGGTTCCAAATGTGTTGAGCGTGTGAAATATTAAGACCACCTGCTCTTTCTGTGAAATAGGCTGAGCAGGAGAATTCAACCACTGAGGCTGAATATTAAAAGGGCAATTCTTGGAAGTTTGTATAATCAGAGGAACGGTTAACGCTATCACCTTTAACAAGAAGGAGCCGGTTTGATTACTGACCTAGTTCTTTTCTGTGTGGGGTTTGCATTGTAATGTATTAATGTGTGAGTTCCTTCTGCGTGCTCCAGCTTCTTCCAACAATCGCGCAACATAGAATGGACACTACAACATGGTAGAAAACCTGGCATCCCGTGCACTAAGGAATCAACAGACAGACTGTAATGATATCATAGAGGCAAGCCTTGTAGCTCTGATTGTCAGCACAGGGAGATAATTGCCAGTGTTTATACACAATCACTGAATTCTTCTTTAGGCTACATCTGCAAAGCCATGAAAGTAGATGTGTGTCTTTGTATCTGTGTTTGACCTCTGATAGATTGCTGGTGGGTCTGGTGTCAACCTGCATTCGGCAATAGATTTCTGCCCCTTGTGATACTTAAACAACTAGAAGTTTAGAAGACTTCTTAATAACTATAGGCCCTCATGAGTCTAGATATGAGGAGGCAGAGGAGCATCATGTCTAGAAAATAGCTCAGGTTAGCGTGGGCTACACAGCAAATGTGAGGCTGACTTGCATAAACCCCAGAAGCTGCACTGTTCAACCAGATCTGCCACATCACAAAACATTTCTCCTTTCTTGTATCTCTCCCACATGCTCCCATCTCTTCTGATCAGGGTATTGATTCCCAAGCAGTCGATGGGTTGCTAGTCTGTGATCTGGGCCAGGCCAATTACTGCAGTGAGTAATAGTGATTAGTTTGTGTCTAGATCAATCCACACTGATACAGGCAGAGAAGCTGTGGACAGGGCCATGGGAACCACTGACTATTCACATCCACAATATATTTGTGAAACAACAACAGTGTCAATGCCTGAACCTGTGCTTGGTATATTGAATGTCATTCACCATCATGCCACCAATCTGTTTACTTGCAGGTGAAAACAGGGCCTACAGCTGGTATCTTGTGGTTTTCTCCACAGTACAGAAACTATGAGACAGCACTACATCAACTGCTTATACACTACACACACTTTCACACACATAAGCACAAAAAAATCTATCACAGATAGTGCTTAAATCTCAGTCCATGGCATTGGTTTGACATTGTGCAGGTCATTAAAGGAAAACTAGTGCTAATGTTGAAGGCAAATCTATTTATGTTGATAGTATTCATGGGCAATCTTTCCATAACATTGATCAACACTATTTGTCTAATAGGAAAATAATAAACAATTACTCTTGCAGACGAGGAGGGTAATTGATTTTCTTCTGTAAATTACTACCACCATCAGCCCTGCGTACACAAAAAGGTGATCATCTGCATAAAATCAATGGGATATGATCCTATCTGTATGATAATCATGGACTGTAACAAAGGAGCCTTCATTAGCTTTAGAGAAAGGAGCATGGAGGGGTAGGACAAAGAGAGAGAGCAAGCTGTAAGACTTCAAACAGCTGTAAAGTCAGCTGTCCTCTTTATATATTTATATAGTGCTGATGGAACATTTCTATATCCCAAAGGAATAGAGCATAACATTAGTACCATTACCACATAGATCATATAAGACAATACATTTATTGAACTGTTCAATACGTATGACAAAATTTGATTAACATAGTGCTCTGATTTGCTGGAATCATCCTGAGAAATACAAGATAACACAGCCCATCCATGCTGTGCACACAATGCTGTATGAATAATGTGAGAACTGTATGAAGTGCTGAAATGTGGATAAGAAAGCCTCATTAAATCTGTCATTAATTTCTGATGGGTGCTCATACCACCCCTGGTGTTCCCAGCTAGACACTGACTTATGGTGATTGGTAAGCCCACCACTGGACAGCTGTACTGTATGACTGCACGCAGGCCTCCAAATCAATACCCATCATCAGCAATATTAATATCACCACATATGTCAACAGGCGACTATCTGCCTACATCAAGGACAAAAGAGAACCAGACCGGATATGACTTATTAGCACTATCAGTTCCTTTTTTCACACTGAGATCACAGATATTGTGTGTAGACATTTAGAGGTACTAAAAACAGCTAGTAGATGCCAGACAAATCCACAAATATAATTTGACCAGACGACAAGAGAACAAAGAAACAAAATGTGAGTAGGACTTTGCTATACCTCCTTACCTCTGTGAAACACCTTCCTTCTTTCCATCTATTCAGAAAGCAAACACAGACATACTACATAATGAATGTATTTTAGAACAACACTGTTGGACCCAGGGCACTCGAAACCTTTTCATTCTGTGTTCATTGAGGAAAATGTAGTATACAATTTTAGATACCCTAAAACCAAATAGGGGCCTTTCAATAATAAAAGCTTTAGGCTTTTAAAGCTGAGAGAATGCGTAGCTGGAAACAAAGAGAAAGTAGAGGCTTTCAATATATTAGGTTCTCAAATCAAATAACCATGAAGAGAAGACAGAGCCAGCATTTAATATAGTAAGGAGCCCTGGACACAGACAAATAAAGTGAATTCTCTATTTGAATCTGTCCTCCCTTCATAGATTTTAATGGCCTACGGTAAAGAGAAGTGTATTAACACTTGATAACTACATTAGCCTGGGTCTATTTTTTAAAATACAGAGAGTTTAGCCCAGTCACCATTTCCATTTCCATTACTGTGATAAACTACACAGAATGAAATCAAAACCTCTGGTGCTCTCACTCCTTTGCCTTTTATCACATTATATTTATCAAAAGCAAGTTAATTTTGGTCACTATAGTGCACATTTAATGTCACAGACTGCTTTGCAGTGGCCAATATGGATAGTCAGCACATCACCTCATGATGAAATCAAGTTTTTTGGTTCAAGTATAGTACAAGTGAATTATAGTTGGTTTTTTTTTGTTTGTTTTTTTTTAAGAAGAAGAAGAAGTAGCTTTGTCCAGGTTGATGTTCTGTTTCTGTCATGACCGGCAAGAAGGCTGAGATCACTCAATACTAATCAACAGGCTGGACACGAGCTGGTCTTTATCACTTTGTCCCCTTTATATGACTCCCAACCTTGGCTGCGCTACCAGTTGCCTGATTTCTCATTTTGTTGCACTGCGAATGACAGTGAGCGGCTCTGATTGAGGGGCTCCATTAGGGATCAGCCCGAGGAAAGCCTGTTTGATGGATGAGACCAGCAGTCACCTTCAGAGCTTGCTAACAACACCTGTATCCTCTCTGTCACACACACACACACACACGCACACACACACACACACACACACACACACAATAAACACAAACACATTTGCTGACATATTCACAAATATTGTACTATGTAGACAGATTTCATTGTGAAAGTGTGTGGTGAACGAGACAGAGTGAGTTAAAGGGAGAGAGAGACAGAGTGATATTTAAAACGATGAAAATCTATATTGGCTTAATTTGCCATACTGACTGAAGGAGCTAATTTGGAGCAGAAGCCATGATTAGTTAAGCTTCACCTTCAAGCAAATTTTATCCTCTCACTCACTAAATGAAAATATCTGACTGTTAATGTACAGTATATAATAATATTAATAAGGAATAGTGAAGTGAAAAGTGAACAAACAAAGTGGCCAACCACTAAATATATTCAACAAATGTGTCCAACGCAGAAACCTTAAACACAAATTAACAGAAGAATACTGTTTAATAAACAATACATATATCCCACATATAATATGAGAAAATATTAATAAAAAAAAATCCTTACAAACTATATTATTAAATGATTATAAAAATCAAATATTAAAGTCATCATTATCCCTCTTGGACGCCAGCTTCTGAAATTATAAATCCAACAATCATGTTTGCTAAGTTTGCTAAAATATTGCCTCCCTTTTGGTCCCAAGTCAATACCAATTAATGAGAAATCTAATTTGGAATGCTTATTGGATTATAGCTACTCTTTTACTGGAGGTCATGTGTTCTGTAATCTTAGTAAACATTCTGCTTCAACAACACAAACTTTATCACATCAATAGCTAATCATATAAATTCTATTTTATCATATAAATTGTTTTGTGGTACTGTATGTGGACCAAGTTTGACAATTCCTGCTTTCTCAATTGTTCTCACAGGTTTCTCACAGGTTTCTCAGTAAAAGCATTTTCCACTCTGGATCATTCAGTAACATGACCATAGAGAAAAGGGTTGAAGGTAGATAGTGCACTGATGAGGAGGTCAGCATAAATCTGTCACATGTGCTTCTGTTATATCTTTTGGGCACAATTGGTATAATTTTGGGAATTCTTCATGGGGCAAAATTATGAATACAATCAATGTGACGCAGTCTTTTGACTCCACAAGCTTTAGTTCAGCTGATTGTTAATTCAGCTTCTGCCTGAACTAATACAAGCTTCATAAAGGTACAATATAGCAATTGAGCTTTGTTTTTCTGTTTTAAACAGCCTCTGAATTAATCATCTTCTTAAGCAATTGTTCCTTCTTTCCATTTGTACCTCAAAGTGCAGTTGATTTCTCCACTCAGCGTTATGTGTGTGTACTTGTCTGTTTGTGGTAATGTGAATAGTTGTCTCTGTGTCTAGCAAGCTAATTGCTCTCAGCAGTATTATCTCATTAGGGCCCATCAGCATTTGACATTTAAATACAGAGCTGCTAAAAGCCTCTCTGCTTATTTAACATTAACATTACCATTCATCACATCCTCCAGAGAGCCGGGCAAGCGGGGCCTTGGTTTTGTTGGCTCCTTTTCTCACAGCATTTTTAGATCACTCCCACATGATGCAGTTAATAAGAATAAGATGATAATAGCTAAAATGCAAGCGTGTGACTGCAGGGAGCAGCATGATCATACATACGTGCATACAGTAAAAAAAGCAGGATTGTTTAAAATGGGGGGNGGGGGGGGGGGGTGCTGTGATGAGTGAAGGTAAGCAGGAAGGTAAAAGGAAGATGAGAACTGGAGAGAGAGAAGAGAGAAATGAGAGAGGATGAACCAGAGGGAGGAGGTCAGCAGAGCGGTGTTCAAGAGGGAAGGTACAGCCTGATGGGCACCAAATGAACAAATTATGACGGGCTCTATTTTGCAGGATGGGGTCACCCCNCACCCCCACTCCCACCCCTCATCCCACCACCTCTCTCCTCCACTCCTCCCCCTCTCTTCTCTTCTCTCTCTGACAGTTCAATTTCCCCCTCTCGCCTCCCTACTCCTGCCTGCTAATTGTGAGTGAAGCCTTATCATTGGGCCCCCCATCCACCCGTGGTCCAAGGTATCAGAGTGTCTGAGAAAGGAGACTGGAATGTCAAAATGTTATCCAAGACAGCAAACAACCAGAGAGACAGAGGTCACACACAATAAGACCGCATGTTCATCTGAATGCACACACACAGGCACGCCACCTCTGCACAGGATGTACGGAAATGTTGCTGTACATTGTGATGGGATGGGATCATAGCATTTATAAATTTGAAACAATTTTGAGTCTGATGTGGAATTCAGATTTTGAGGTGTACTGCAAACTGTAAATGTCTGAAAAAATTTTATGCTCATGTCCTCCCCCTCCCCTTTTTTTTTCTTTTTTTTTAACAGTGCTTAGTTTCCTGTCAGTGTTCTAAAATATTGGCTGTAGCCAAGGATAACTGAGTGCCAGGTGCCAATCAAATACAAATATTAAAAACCGCCTCCTTTACACCAAAGGCAAAAAACAAAACAAAACAAAACAAAAAACAACAACACTGTGATCCAATTGATTCTGTTCTAAAACATATTGGATTTTCAGACTGAGAAATCAAACTCGCGCATTCACGACAGGAGCAAATTCTTGGTGGTTGATTGATTGATAGAGTTTAAAGAAATGATGGTGTCTCATTGAGTAAACTCATAAACACACTACATACGCAGTTTACAAACACATACACACACATGCACACTCACATACCAATACACACACACACACACACACACACACACACTCTCCTCTACTCCAGTCCTGGCTGACAGCACTTGACTCTCGTGTGCAAAGTGAAGCAGAAGTATGTTATTTACAGGAGGCCAGGTTTAAATGACACCTGAGGATAAAGCTCATATCACACCCATGCTCAGCTCTATGCCTCTCCTTTGTCATTTGAAATTGAAGCAATGCCAAACACCATTTGATCAGGGTTCCCTTTTTAGTAGCACTGGTCCCTCTGTTCAGACAAGACAGAGACAGATAGACAAACAAGCTGAGAAATATGAGGCAATCTTTCCGTTGTGGGGAGCAGCTGGCTGGTGGATAGGCTGGGGTTTAAAGTGGTTTAGTGGTCAGTTGATAGGGCTGATCTAAGGTCAGAATAATCTGAATGCAGGAGGAACTATCAGAGGCGACACAGGACAGAAGCACTGACCCCAGACGTCCCCCATCACAGAGCTAGATAGAGGGTAAGAAAGGGATAGAGGGGAGAAGATTCAGAGCAAGAGGGGGAGACAGAAAACTCATCTATATTCCAACACTGGTAATAAGGGTTAATTCATTGGTTAAGGATTAACAAGGTACAATAGTATGATAGGCAAGCAGTTGCCTTCTCAAATACAGGTTTAAATCAACCTTATTATGCATGATGTGATCTTGGCTCTTGAGCCCCGCCTAGTGGGGAAGTAATTATGTCGTGACTTTGTAGGTTCTTCATCAAGTAAAACTCCAAACAAGAGTTGCACAGTTGCATATTTTAACTCAAATTGCAGGTGATCAGTGTCTATTTCCGTCAATTTCATACCGTTCTTCCTTAAAACCATCACCCCTTTCAAAAGTCATGCATCACCTCACATGGTTGAGTCAGTGAAGATATCGAAGTAAGAGGAAATGCAATAGAGTGTTTGAGTATTTAACTCTTTAGATAACATTCAGGGGAACATATTAATGACTTTACACATACATGTATTTTAATACAATACAAAAGCTCTGCAATAAACACTATAGATGTGATTTATATTGTATTGTATTATACTGTATTTTACATTGTTGGTTTTACTGTGTTCACCCTGATGCATATCAGTGTGACAGTTTACAACAGGGTGTTAGGATTCAGACTGGTTTGAGTTTCTTATAGCTTATCCAGAAATCCAGATGATTTTAACTATTTCTGTTTATAACAAGTGGAGAGAACGTTTTAAAATCAAGAAAATAAAATATTTATTTTTTACATGTAATTGCATTGTAGGTTAAATTTAATTGTAATTTAACAGTTAGCAACAATAACTATTACGTGAATAAATGAATGATCTACATTGGCTACAATAACTTCTTAATGTAGATTATTAGTAGATTATTGGTATTTAGTTAGTATTAGTATTTGTTATTGATGTTTGATATTTGTATTTATTATTTTAAAATTTGTCTCATCTACTATTGGGCACCACATTTAACTCTGTGCTTAAGGTATCTTATGATATTTTGCAATTCACTTGTATCTGTATTTTTCTAATATTACAGGAAAACAAAGCATTTAAACGACTGCATCTATCTTAGCCATGTTATTTACAAACCAGCTTTACATGTGCAGAGAATAGGGTTGATAAAATTGCAGTTAAATTATTCTTTTTGTAAACATTAAGAAAGCAGCATCAAAAAGTCATTATATATATATATATATATAAACTCCATCTTTTTCACACCAAAGTTAATCTAGACTTCCATTTGCTCTTTCAAATTTGCATCAGTTTGTTATGTATGAATTATAAATGTACAGCTCAAGTGTTCCAATATAACACAAATTTTCACTGTCATAAGTCTCACTTATGCCTTTCTCCCATCAAACCTTGTTAGTTTGGTAAATTAAAAACACTGTAGGGAATTTAGAAAAACCTTTACTATGATGCAAGAAGTGAATGAAAGAAGTGAAAAAAATTCAGTTACTCTTAATGAACAGTTTGCAAAGTTATCATATTACAACCAGCAAATTTTACCTGCAGAAGCCTTTGTCAAGTCTAAAAATTTGCTTTTTGTATGCTGACAAAATTAAGAAATTAATCTGCACATTCAGTTTGTAACTGGGTTTGATCTGTGTGGGAAAAAAGTAGAACCTGACCTCCAAGGCAAGCACAGACTAACTAATGACAGCCTGAGGTAAGCTAATATTTCATCATCAGCTAGCTGATGTTGGAATGATCTTGATGCTATTAGCAGACTAATGGCTAAATACTTTGGGCCTGCTAAAGAGGAACCAGCCACTCACACACTCAGCGTCTGTTGGCTCGTTTAGCATGAACATAAATGAGGATGTGAGATGGAGACATGAGAAGGATGAGCACACCAGTGACCCTGATATATACACACATACACATATACAGACACACACATGCACACACACACACAAGCACGGACATGGTGACCCCTACACGGTTGATGAGACAGCGGCTGATATGCGAGTCAGACGGAGCCACATTTGTAAAAAGCGATAGCCAATTACGGCAGCCCGGGCTGGGGGATAATAGCCTGCCTGTCAGGCTCTGTGTGCAGTATATGTCTGTGTGCATGTGTATGTATGTGCGCGCTTGAGCACGTAGTACCCAAGAGTGAATATCAGGTTCCTATTCTCATCTATTTGCCCTATATCTCCATTCCTTAGATATTAATTTCAGAGCAGTGCTGCAGCACAGGGCCCAGGTCGTTAGTGTGATTCATCTGGACTTCATCCAAAATGGCCAAGAAAAAGAAAGAAAGAGTAAGCCATGTCTACCAAAATGGGAGACATATTTCTGTAAGATTTCAAGACCCTGTGAATAATGGGGAGGTTTTATCCACAATATAATCTATCCTCCTTCACATTGCAAATGATGTGCACTGCCAGGAAATGCAGAACATAAAGAAAGGGATGAAAAATTGGTGATGTATAAGGAATATATTCCAGGGCATCAGCAAGAGGAGAGGAACATTTTAACTGCATTGAAACATTGAAAATCATATTATTTATCACTGCATTGTGCCATTCTATGGAGCTCTCTCATAGAGACATTGAAAGAAACCGAGAGAGGGAAAGGGGAAACAACGGGGACATGCGTTTGAAAGCTCAAACATCAGTGCTTCTCCTGTACTTTCCACAGACACATGATCTCCTCAAGGACTCGGCCCTGTCAGCCACAGTGGCCAGCCACCTGAAACGGAGGAATGATAGACTATCAGAGGAAGGGAAACTGTTCAAGGGAATTGTGTGGATTTAGTGGTCTGGTGCTGACACATGGCTTTGAGCATGGTAGAAAAGCACTTTAACTCTTCAGTGCTTTTATCACATGTACACACCCCATAAAACATGGCTCTAAGTCATTGCATAGCTAACACATACATTAACACACACAGTGCAAAGGGATGCTCAGAAACAACTATTCTAGGGCACAAAAGAAGCCAAAATCATTTCATATCTATGGCAATATGTTTCCGATTCTTGTAACTGTGAGCTATTATCTGGGAAATCAATGAAAACAGGCTGACAACAGGCAGCAAAAGATTGTTTAAAAAAAAAAAAAAAANTTTAAAAAAAAAAAAAAAACAGCTTGTAAAATTTTTGGGGTGTAATTTGGAATTGCTGGATGAATTGTTTAAGTTCATATCACAGGCAATGTAGCTCATCCACTTCAATCGGTTTATTCTCCCCAGAATGTCTGCAGAGAGGTTCAAGTAGCCATTTGTTCCTAGTGTGATGAGACTGTGAATTGAACATAATGGAGTTTTACCTGACCTATTCTCAAAGTGTGGCTTCTCCTCTGTCCCTGTGAGCCTCACACTGATTGTGCTTTGTTATGTGCATTGTCTTATTTGTGTTATCTCAGTTGGAAAAGAATTTACACACACACAAACAGACATTGACACGCACACGTAAACACCCCTGCATTTACTCTACATACACATTATTTCTTTAGTTGGCATGTCTTTTTTCAATAAAATCAGAGAGCATTTCACAGAACTGAAACACCCCACAGCAAAACAGTTAAGCCACTGCTTTCAATAGAATTATTTGACTAAATTTATGGCATATTTTTATCAAATTGATTAACTGAAAATAACTTACATTTCAATGTCTGGCAAGCACATGAATTTTAAATCTATTCTGAAGCCATAAATTGTTTGCTCATATTACTTACAGTATTTGTATTATTACTTGATACAGACAAGGTGGATTGTAAAAGTTTTGAGGGGAATTTTTTCCCTCAGCAGGTGTTTCTTTATATATCTACTGTACATGTACATGTACATGTATATGTTCATACATATTTAAAACAATTCCAGATTGGGGCTTTTATGTTGAAAACAAACAATGAAGTTAGAGCGTATCCTATGTGATATTCTCCCTTTTCCCATTCATCTCCGTAATAGAGATGCAAGCTCTGTAATGCTCGATGGGAGCCAAGCATGAGATTGAGGATTTCTCACACACCATGCATTATTCATAGTCCAGAGCAACAGAGTGTGTAAGATGAGAATTACACAGCATGAAGAGAACAGCAGAGAGGGGGCTGAAGGGAGAAGAGGTGGAGAGCAGAGAGAAGGAGAAGGGAGCAAAGGTGAGACATGATGTGGAAGGGAAAGAGATAAAAGAGAGAAAAGAGATGGACGCTGTCAGATCTCCCATTTCCTTTCCTTTTTATGTTAACCCCAGGATTGTTTTTGGAGTTGGTGAAGTGGGGCAGAGGAAATGAATATGGAACTCGGAGCCCACATAGCTCAACTAGATTGGTTCACAATTTGCATTTGTTAAATGTGCGTCTTGTGAGTTGGTTTGTATTCCAAGCACAAACTGAATAGTGAACCGGAGATTTCAGGGTTCTGTTACGATTCGTGTCTGGCCTTCATTCTTCATAATGAAAAACAGTAGGAAGACAGTCAGGGTTGGAATTGATTTGTTTAACAATGGAAATGAAACAAAGTAGGAGGCATGGACCAAAATAGGAAGCATGCTATCTTAAATGAAAGCTTGGGACCAAGAAATTGCAAGATGTGGGTGATACAATTTGACAAATGACTTGTACAGAATGATATGGAGTACTTTTCATCAGAATAATTGGTAGATAGTTTAAAAAAAAAAAAAGATTTCTTGTCCATTGCAACACAAATATCATACATATGCTAGGCCAAAAGATTCTTGGAGCATTCAACGCAGAGCATGACTTGAAAAGTTCCTGAAAGGAACTGTAATACAACTGTACACTGTACATGTAATTAATAAGCAAAAATGTTCTTTATTGTAATTATTAAATGTAACCAAAAGTGCTGCATAAAATTTTTGCTATTCCTCTGATGACCCCATTTGTTTGACATGGAAAGCCTTTCTCGGCAGGAGACTAATGTTATTAGTTTACAAAGTTAATTGTATATTCCATTATGTAATTTTTGTTTCCTACTTGACAATGTGTGTGAGCATGTGTGTGTGTGTGTATATGAGTGTGTGCATATGCCTGCATGTACATCTCACGCAGCCTTAATGACAAGAATGTGACGGTTACTGGCTTTTTATCTTCCCAGTGATGAAAAGCCAGTATTAATTTAGGCTACAGATTTCATTTGTTCCGAACACGAAAAACAATATAAATCACTTTTAGAGTGATTAGAGAGAGGGTTGGATTAATCCAGGCCTGATTAGGGCATTATGCTGGCTTGTTATGGACACACAGGGTGACTGACGGTAATTACTGTCTGTAATAGGAGAGCACACACTCAGTCAAGGCATGAGCCACAGCACAGTATGTGTGTGTGTGTGTAAATGTATGTGTGCATGGTTATGTGTGTGTGTGTGTGGTNTGTGTGTGTGTGTGTGTGTGTGTGTGTGTGTGTGTGTGTGTGTGTGTGTGTGTGTGTGTGTGCAGCATTTCACTGAAGCTAAGGTTGATAATGCTTTTGCTTTTCTCCAATAAGCACTGAAATATGTAAACTGTGTGCAATCAAGACATGAGGTGAGAGCAGCCTTGTGTGATAAGAGAGAGAGAGATAAGGAGGGGGTTACACACAGACAGAGGTGAAAGAGCCATGGCTTGTTTATTATTATTGATATCCTTAGATAAACATATTCACGCTGATAATAAAAACAGATGGCAGTAGGTAAGGCAAACATTACTCTGTGGAAAATTAGAGAGGTGCTAAATCAGCAAATCGAACCGCTGTATGTGTATAATGTAGAACCCCAAACACACACACAGGAAAAAACAAAACAAAACAAAACAAACAAACAAACAAAAAAACACATACACACACACAAACATGTACAAATGGACATATATAAGCATAAGCATAATATGGAAACAAGTTAATAAAATTTTTACCTTTACAAAAATGTCCAAATTTAAATTCATGATACACTGGTTTATATATGACTACTTTTAGTGTCATTCTCACACAATTTCCTTCAAGGATGTAAGATAATTCTAACTTTTAGAGTGAACAATTTTATTTTTATAGGTGCAGTAATATCATAGATATCTGAATAGCAACAAAAACAGACGGCAGGATCAGCAGACTTCATATCCTAATACTGTCTTTAACATGTAATTTCCTGCAGGTGGAAAGCTAAATATCTTTTAGAGTTTGGAAGCAGACATAAGGCACCCAATGAGATGTGTCCCATTAAAGTCATGGAAAATAAATATGCATATTTAGCAGAACACTGCACATTCTCTCCTCCGCTTCACTCTCTTTCTCCCAGAGCTCTTTGTCTCTTTCCTCCATTCTCTTGTCTTTTCTATTTCCCTGTTTGCCCCCTCTCCTCTCTCCTCTTCCCTTCTTTATGGCGGCAATTGTTCCTATTCATCACATCATTGGCTGGAAGAGAACTTTAACACGCCATTGGCTCAGCAAGAGCTCCACATGATTCGATAGACTGAGTGGCACCCCACCGGTCCCTTTGAGCTGTAAAACAACAATCTAGAAGCTTATTTTATGAGTGCACGCCTCTGCTCTTTGCATGTTTATGTCAAACATTTGGAACAAATGACATCCATTGGCTGGAACAACACTGATAAATCTTGTCAATTCATAGGCAAGGAGAGCAAAACAGGCCACTGAGAAAGTGGCCCACTTGATGGCTGACAAGAGGAGTGCTTGCATTATTCAATTAATACCTAAAAGGGGCCCATTTTTATACAGCATTCATCCACTAGTCAATGCACATGTGGTACACAAACATATACACATATTTCCACACAAACACAGGGACTTATGTTTGCATCCTGGGAAAAGACTGGACTCCCCCTCCATTTTGCCAAATCAAATATACAGTGAGAGCAAGCTAAAAGGCACTTTCAATCAGCCGCTCTGGGTCTGTCTGTCAATCTGGGAACAACAACAATCTAGCCTACTTGGAGTGGTCTAGTCAACATCCATTCCCCAATAAATTCAATCAGTGATGCTGTGTGCGTGTGAGTGTGCGCACGCGTGTGTGTGGCTGCATTTGCCTATGATGCAGAGACAAAGAGAAATGAAGACTTTTTTTTCCCCAACAGGGTTGATCTCCAAAAACAAAAGAACCATTTTAAAATGACGCCTGTGCATATAGAGAATGCTGAATATTCAAAGAAAAACATAAAGCCATCCACAGTGGGAACGCCACAAAGTGCTACGGTGAATAAATCTTACTTTGAACACAACACCTCATTCAGAATGACAAAAGGAATCTGTAGTTCACCAAATAGTCTTAGAGAGCCAAGTAGCAGAGTTAACAGGCCTGAGCTAATGACATTGATGTGGAGTGCTGCACGCTGGAGTGATTGACTGTTTGAGACCCAAATGCAGCACTAGCAGGCTCATCATGGACCCACACTCTCATTACTTGGCCACAAATGGAAATGCAAATCACTCGCTTTGCAGAGGATGCCTCAAATTTATTAAACTAAAAGGTTTAATTTCCATTTTTCCCTGCATCAGCTTTATTTATAAATGTCGTGCCCTATGAAGACCCTGTTATTTTCTCCCTCTCCGCAGGCTCTTAACAAATCTGCTCATTAATATGGAAATGGAGAATCAATCGCTTTTCCAGCGACAGAGGGCTGTTTCCCTGCGTGGTGTGTAATGTGCTCTGACTGGTCATCACCACAAACACTTTCACATATAAACACACAGACACACTCACCCGCGCCATAACTACATATGCATATAATATATTTTCCAGTCATCAACTAAATTTACACCCTATTTGCTGGACACCCGAGCCTATCACTCAGCAGGTCGTAGCATCACTTAAATACTGAATTTACCAACCCATTCGACTGCTGCCACCGTCACTATTGTGAGAATGGCACCAGATGTTGCTGCATTAATAACCCATAACATCAAGTCCTGCTTATCCAACCTTTCAGCACCCTAAAATAACACTCATAGACCTTAATGGGATCTAATTATGCACACGGTTCTTATTCAGGAAAATATGAGGATAATTGCATTTGCAGCTTTTAACACTTGGTTTTCATGTTAGCCAATGAATTGCTTCTCTCTCTCTCTCTCTCTCTCTGCTTTCTCTCTCTTTCTCTAAGTCAACAGTGGGGAGTAAACTATCACACCTATCTACTCTGGTCTGTGACCTAATGAACATTTCTAAATGGCCATGACCAGCTGGTTAAGAGACTAATGTAGCAGCTATTAGCCAAAGCGGTTGTTTCCACCAGAGTCATCTGTGGAAAGCAGCATTAGAGAGTCAGGAGAGAGTGGACAAGGACAGACAGGTCCCCTCCTAGCCTTCTACACACACATACAGTACACACACACACACATACAGAGTGCACAGCCTGGCATAGCATGTTTATCTTTCACATTCTGCAGCAAACAAACCATGTGACGTATTCTCAGCCCACAGAGCATTAGTGCTTATTAGGGCCTCAAGGTGTGTGAGTGTATGTGTATGTGTATGTGTGTGTGCTTGTGTGAGTGTGTGTGTGTATCCTATTAGAAAAATTCAGATTCACTCAAGGTCTCAGCAGTGCGGTTGCAGACCACTGGCCATTGATTATTCATAGAGTCTGTGATTGGGTCCATTAATACAAGATTAGGGAAGGAACCGATGCTCATTTTGTGTGTGTGTGTGTGTGTGTGTGTGTGTGTGTGTGTGTGTGCGTGCATGCGTGCATGCCTATGCGCTTGTGTTTGTGGACAGGAGTTGAATTATAATGAATTCACAGTTTGTGTTTATCTAGAGTCTATTAATGTGCCTTTGCATTCTTATTTCAATACACAGCACAGTATACAGGTGGAGTAAAAGCAGGAGCACATGAACAGAGTATGAAGGTATCGGTGTGTATAGCTGCTTATTAACAGAACTAAATCTGAGTTTAAGATATTGGGTGCTAGGCTACTACAAAAAAACAACAAAACCTTGGTAGTGGTTTGGTCAAATATGAACAATAGGACTCAAATAATAAAAGGGAATATCTTAACCTCCATCATTTACCACATATTCTAAGATTTCCACCTAATAGCATTTGTTCTTCAATTGAAATTTAATCTGGGTAAATGGTGCTTAAATGTTTAAATCACATTTACAGGCTGTCAACTGATCTGATGTTCTTCACATGGTCACCCTTCATTTGAATGAAAATAAATTGAAGGCAAATGAGAAAGGAATCTGCAAAAGCGTTTGTGAAACCCATTGAATCATAGCTCCCCCAAGTGGATCTTTTTAGCAACTAAGAGAGCCAATGTGGAAATACACTCAGCACAAGGACTTGCAGGGATCAGACACTTCTTATACAAGTAGGATACAATGATTTCTGGTAATTTGTGTGTGATTATTGCCAAGAAAGAGGTTACATACTGTGAAAAAGCTTTCTTGGTTCCTGTCTTCAACTCTTTTTTAGCTGAGACCCTGGTAGCAGCAGGCGCTTCTATATATCATCATCATCATCATCATCATCATCATCATCATTAGCTTCATGATCATCACTTACATCATCATAAGCATCAAGTGGAGAATGCTCTGTATATTTGACCTACAAGAGCTTAAAAATAGTGCGCAATCATGTAGGAGCAAAGCCTCTGAAGAGAAATAATCCTGAAAAAAAAAATCATTTGTAATAATACCCTGCTTTATTTTAGTCAACCACAGGTTCCAGTGGGGTTTTCTTTTAGTATGATTATGTTCTGGGATCAGAAAAGTATAATTGACAGAATAGCATTTAGTAGCTTCAGAAAGCATTCGCTGAATTTGTTCATTTTGATTCATATCATTCAACAGATAAATAATAATCTAATCCTATCTAGTCCTCTATATACTGCAAGTGCAAAACCAGAAATATGCAAATACTAAATAACACAGTGTAATTGCAAAAACAGTAGAAAAGTAATGGCAAATTGTACTTGAGAAATATTTCAAGATAACTACAAACCCTGCACTGTAAAAGTGTGTAAAAAAAGCAAAGAAAGTGGGAATTGTTGGTCTTACAAAACCATACACTGCCATCAGAGCTTCTCTAATTCTTGTGATTAGGTAAATTACCCTAAATGAAACTTTAATGATCCCTGTTGGCTTGAGTCAATGGAGCACAATAAAATAGGATATACTTATTTAAGAACAGAGCAGTCAGCCAGTGTAAAGTAACCTCTAGTGGTAACTTACATACTGAGCAAAAAATGAATGAGAAAATGACAGCACGAGGATATAAAACAGGCAGTGCATTAAGTGTATCTTAGTGACCTCTAGTGACTTCCAATATGACAGAACTGCAAAGGGTTGGCAAAAATAACAATATACTGTACAAACTACAGCCCCCCCCCNCCCCCCCCCCCCAAATTACCATGAATTTGATTATGATTATTTATGATTTACACCTCTTTGATGCACTCTCAAAAAATTATAGTTATATATGTGAAATGATATGCTTCACTAATGTAGGATTTAATGCAGGATTATTCAATTTGGGTTAACTATATTGTAGAGGTGTCTATGTTGTTGTGTCCACCTATTGCATGATGTTGTATTACTAGTAAAACAAAAAAAAAACAAAACAAAAGTGGTGACTAAAACACTGAAGAGGAAGGGTGACTTTCAGATAAATGACCACTGCTTGTTAAACTTATAGAATTCGAACTGAAACTTGTTCATTTATAAAAGTACATAAGTGACAACTGGATGAATAGAGGCAGTTCATAGGCCACCCTTGTACTCGTCAGGTTGCATTTACCTATTTATGTATGTATTTATTTATTTACTTATTTATTTATTTATTCATTCATTTGTCATATCTACCTGTGGTCCAGGCTTCCTGCTGTCCACGGTGCTGAAACTGTGACGTGGAGCGTGAAGTGTATCCGCTCATCACGCATCCTCTCCTCCTGCCATCTTTGTGCTGCTGGCTAACTTGCTAAGCGAGGATCTCTGTCAGCAGGAGGCGGATCAGACTGTAGACACCATAGTTAGGCAGTCACATCAAGGCACTGATCCTTCCCTGGAGAACCGGGGAGCTGTTCCACACAGTAAACCGCCATTTGAAAGGCTACATAATGTCCGATTTTGACAGCAACCCCTTCGCAGACCCGGACTTCAGCAATCCCTTTCAGGTAGCTAACCTAACTAGCCAGCTAGCTAAAGTATGCCTGTAAGCCTAGCCGGGCCAACCTTCCTTTAGCATCCTTGCTAACTAGCTAAGCTAATAGATGGATCGGTAGAGCTAGATGTTTTCCTTGACACATTGCTATGTAGGAGAACGCAGATATTTAGAAAGTTATCCATGTTTTCTGGTGCTGAAGATGTTTTAACTTATAATAGCGGTGTTGTCAAATAGAAACAAAGCCATGGTGATAGCTGCTAGCTCTGAGCCGTCATTAAACATTTGTTGTATTACACTTGTTAACATTGTAAATAGCTAACCGGCTAGCATCCGTGTGGTACATTGTGTACCTTAAAAGCTTATTCTACAGGAATACAGGCTTAAATTTAAATCTCCATTTAACGTATTAAACAACAGCAATGATCTAACATAAAATGATCTTTCATTCATCAGATGCATAATGCGCAAAGCACAGAAACGTCGCAGATAGAAACGCGATTCTCATTCACTTTGTTGATCGTAAGAAAGACAGTTGTCACTCCAAATACGTCCACTTCTCTCATCCAAAACACTCCAATGTCCGATAAACTAAGATAGTGTTGTTTTGTTATACATTTTAATGTAGGCTGCAGGCTTCTCTGTTTGTGTGCTTCACCCCTGCCTACATTTCTTATATGTGATATCGTGGCCCTTATTGTAGTCTACACCTGTTAATGTGGTTCCATTCATTCGTAGTTGTAATGGTCATAATATCAGATAAGGCCAGTGTAAATATTAAAACGCTCATGCTGCTACATTTGCACCTGATTTTTACTTTTTGCACTACTTGCCATCTACGTAACCATACGAATGTGTCAGAAACACAGGAATTAATGGCCCATAACCACGATTACACAAGTCTTGTTTTTTTATTTTATTTTATTTTATTTTTTTATACAAACTGTAGATTAGATAACAAGAACAAATCATTAACCATGTATAATTTTTTATATCTTTTAGGATCCTTCAGTGACACAGGTGACCGGGGCTGCCCCTCCTGGTGGCCTGGAGGAGTATAACCCCTTCACAGATGCCAGAACGGTCAGTTACACTAGCATTACTCTGTGTGTGTGTGTGTGTGTGTGTGTTATATTGGACTGATGTGTATAAATCAATGACCTCATTTTACACACTACCTTCTTTCTCTCCTCCTCTACCTCAATCACAGAGGATTACACTGCCAAAATATGCCTTTGGCCTAATTACATTTTGGTTCTGTTGGTATTTTGGTACTGTTCTTTGATTTTGACACAAAAATTAACATAGCAAGACTGTGCTGGTTTTTCAGGCACCCCCTGGAAATGCCTCCAAATCCACTCCTCCTCCTTCCCAGAACACACAACCTGCCATCATGAAGCCCACAGAAGAGCCACCTGCTTACACACAACAACAGACACAGGTACAAAATGCTGAAACAGAACTCATATATAGAGTCACTCTAGTTTTGCTCATTTATCTTGGCACAGTTGACTACACATCCCGTTTATTTATTTATGTATTTATTTATTTATGTCTGTTGCACCTGTTTCACAACTCTAACATTATACTATCAGACACTGCTTTTCTATTTTGGTCACTTTTCCTCTTGTCTTTCATATACTCATCTATCCTCTGATGGCCCAACAGCACCATAATGAGGTACTGTGTTTCACCTGCTTTAGTCTTCTGTCCCCTCCATGTCACCGTCTTGAATTGTGTAATCTTATGAAGTGCTTTTTCCCCCATCTGTACCTACCCTCTTACTAAGTCTTCTTAGACCTAATTTAGTACTGAATGAGGGAGATAAATGAGTTGGTAGAATTGCAATTCTGCTACGTTCCGGTCTCAACTAACACACTTACATTATCGTAATGAATATAAAAACACCTCTGTCAGTTGCTGGGTATGAATTTCAATTGCTTCTCTGTGTGTTTTAGGACCAGGCACGGGCTCAGGCTGAGTTGTTGAGAAGGCAGGAGGAACTGGAGAAGAAAGCAGCAGAGCTTGATCGTCGAGAGAGAGAGTTACAATCCCATGGAGCTGTGGGAGGTCAGTCAGTCATTCTGTCACATCATTTGGATGAATGTTCCAATCGTGATGAACATTTTAACTTTCTGAATCTTATATTTTAAACATAAAACAATGTTCATTTCGATGACCGTGTTATCAAGCACTCTGTGGAAGTATTGTGATACCTTTGTGTTTGTTAAAATTCTGTTTCATAACGTACACTCTAAGTCAAACTTTTTGAACACCCTGTATGTAAGTATTAATGATAAATTTTTACGCTCTCTAGTTTGGGTTTTGAACTTACTGTTCAGTGTTTTGCATAGGTCAAAAATTTATTTTGTTGGCAGGGTGGTGGTTGTTGGAGCTGTAGATCTTCTTCTTTTCCTTTCGGCTTTCCCTTCAGGGGTCACCACAGCGAATCATCTGCCTCC
>VXCM01003762.1:0-27840 GCA_014773175.1 Lucifuga dentata | reverse complement strand
GTAACTATTAGCAGGAGAAACATGGATTTTTAAGGTGGGTGTATCACTTGAATATTTGATTTTGAAAGATTAAGAGATTTAGCAAAATATCAGGAAAGCTGAAATACGGTTTTATCCTTTGGGAAATGATTGTCAGTAATGTGACATGTATGAAAACTATTAGGCTCATATTAGGCTCAAACAAAGGCTTAAAGGAGCATACTAGTGATTTTGCGTGTTTGAGCCCAATAAATACTACCTGTGTATACACATTACATTACTGACAGCAAATTTCCAAAACATAAAGCTGTATTATAGTTTCTCTGTAAAAGTCGTCTTCTCCTGGAACTTTCTTTCCTGGTGGAGACATTCCATTTTTTCCATGTAGCTTCATGTTAGATCAGTTAAATTAGGAAACTTCAACAAAAACATAACAGGGTTTGGTTCTCTGTGATGATTATTTATCTCAGTATGTTTCAAGTCTCTATAAGTAGATGTTTATGTGTGGAAGGTAGGAACAACAATTGTAATATTTACCGCTGCAGTAGTATGTTTTGTAAAATGGTTGTCAGGCATGGAACTGCACCAGGCCTGTTTCAAATAAAGCCTTAACATTATTTAATTTATAAATGTAAACTCTCTTTACTGAAGATGACCAATACTGAGCTTTCTGCAATATGGTACATAAACATAATAATACAGGGGATTATAAGTAATAAAAGTGCCAATGATTTACACTTTGGCCTATAAATGACAACCATAAATCTGTCAGTCATTTAACTTTCCAATTATTCACCCTTCATTAACATTTCTACACCTTTAAACCTGCTGGTGCTGAGTTCAGCTGCTGCAGCCTGGGTTAGCTCATATCTACTTTAGCCTGATTAGCCTGATTTAGCATCATTTCTCTCTGATTCAGTTTTGGCCTTGGTGTTTATCCTGATCCAGGCTGTTTTTAGTCTGTTTTGGCCTGGTTACAATACAGGATATAAAGTCTTTCTGTCTGACGACTCTCTCTCTCTCTCTCTCTCTCTCTCTCTCTCTCTCTTTTCTCCTCCCTCTTCTCCTCCTCCTCCTCCTCCTCCTCGTCCTCCTCCTCCTCCAGGTTGCAGTGGTGAAGATGAGGCACACCGAGAGCGTTTACGCCATGAAGATCCTCAATAAATGGGAGATGCTAAAGAGAGCAGAGGTGAGGCATTCATCATCACCATGAGCTGGCATTATTCAAACAGATCAAAGGTCAGAGGTCACAGCACCCTGACAACAAATAATGAAACAATATTCCTCATGCCAGACTGAGGTCACGTCTGCTCACATCAGTTCTGGCTCGATGTTTAACTCCCGCTTTGCTTGGACTCATGTTAGGTCAGGTTAACATGTTAACATGTAGTGTGTTCTGTGTGCAGACGGCATGTTTCCGTGAGGAACGTGACGTTCTGGTGAAGGGAGACAGTCAGTGGATCACAACGCTGCACTACGCCTTCCAGGATGACAACTACCTGGTGAGTACGACTGTACTACTGTTACCGCTAACGCTAACCTCCATTGCTGCTGCTGTGGCTTTTTGCTATTAACATACAACTACTATTATTCATTTAAAGGAGCATACCACTGATTTTCATGTTTGACCCCAATAAACACAACCCACACACATGTTATATTACTGACAAACATTTCCCAAAACATAAAACTGGAGACTAATGATGATAATTTTACAGAATCTTGTGTCAAGTATGTTAAGTATAATAAGAATGTATTTATGTAACATACTTGTGTATGTTACATAAATACAGTTGTGATTGTGATACAGTTGTGATTGTGATACAATTGTAATTGTGTAATAACTCACCTTGTTATTAATGATAATAATGACATTAGTAAGACAGTATTAATATAAGTACTTGTTGTGTAGTATCTGGTCATGGATTACTACGTGGGCGGAGACCTGCTGACGCTGCTCAGTAAATTTGAGGATCGTCTTCCAGAGGACATGGCAAAGTTCTACGTGGCTGAGATGGTTCTGGCCATTCATTCCATCCACCTGCAGCGCTACATCCACAGGTACGCTTCCTGCCTGAATCTAACAGTCATCTCAGTCCTCGCCAGCTACTTCCTGTCGCTTCAGTCATTCCTCAGAGCGTTTCCTCCTCTGTTATAACATGCTGTCATTTCTCTCTCTGAATAAACAATACTCAGCTGGGTGTGGCCACCCGTCGCTATAGTAACATCACATACTGACACTCAGCTGTAAATACAGAAAGTTGTGATGACCAACACATTGTCACGCTACTTTATGGCTGAAGTGTAAAGAGCCGTGAGTCTGTCACTGTTTCCTACATGGCGTGAGTGTGTATTGGCAGGAAGTGGGCACTTCCTGGCAGCAGTGTCCTCTGGGAAACGTAGTTATGTCCCGGGCAGCCGTCCAGTCAGCTCCGCTTCCTGCTTCCTTCCTCAGTCTCAGTCGTTTTCAGCCTTTACTGAACATCCTGTCAGCTCTGCCACGTCCTGATGTTAAAACAATACACCATCATTCTAAAGCTTTATTAAGCTCCAGGTAACCATAGCAACAAAAATGATGCTTCATGCTACACAGGCAGTTAACTCTCAGTGATTAAGTGTATCACAACCACTAAACGAGCCCTTAAAGGACCATTCTGCTCATTTTTCATGTTTGAGCCAAGAAAAAAACCCCTGACATGTTTTAGCCTCAGTTTTGTTGTTTTATTATCATTCTTCATTTTTTTCACCTCTCATGTTTTTTGTTATGTTAGTTTCCTGTTGTTGTTGTTATATTATTATTTTTATGTCTTACATGTTATTATAATATGTAAAAAAGCATAAACTGATCTGGAACACAAAGTTAACAGGAAGTTAAAGAAATCAACAGTTTTATCAGTTAATTTTTTTCAGTAAGTAAAACAAGAAGAGACGTATTTGCTTGTGTCCGGTGGTGAAGGAATGAGAAAAGTCGTATTTGTGTGTGAATGTGTGTGTGTGTGTGTGTGTGTGTGTGTGTTACAGAGACATTAAGCCTGATAACGTGCTGCTGGACGTGAACGGACACATCAGACTGGCTGACTTTGGATCCTGTCTGCGCATGCTGGAGGACGGCACGGTCAGTCTCTCTCTCTCTTTCTCTCTCTCTCTCTCTCTCTCTCTCTCTGTCACACACGCACACAGACACGTACACGCGCACACATAATCTACCGTCATTGTCTGCTGTCTGCCGCTGTGGTTAACAGTAATTCTGCTGTAATGAGGAGTAGGACTGTTTTTCTATCGTCCACATATGAATCCAGCATGAGTTACCTGTAGAATTATTTAAGCTGCAGTTTAACACAAAGTTAAAGGACCATTCCACCCATTTTGCATATTTGAGCCTAATATATTCAATTTTCATACATGTAACGTTACTGACAATCATTTCCCAAAGCATACTACTGGAACGGTGAATTAAAAATGTTTTTCCTACCTTCCAGACCTCCATTGGTTTCAGTTCATTCTGCTATTAAAATCAACTTGTTGATACTGTAAACGTTCTTGGGATAGGTAATCCATCATCACCAACAAGACGTGTATTCAGGTTTTTTTAGAAGTTATGTAATTTTAGTGTTTAAGCTCAATAAAAAGCGTGGAGTGAATGTATGCCTCCACCGGGGAATATAGTCCCAAAAGAAGACCTGCGTTTATGGAAAAATTTAAAGGACCGTGACTTCATAAGGCTGTGTAACTATTAGCAGGAGAAACATGGATTTTTAAGGTGGGTGTATCACTTGAATATTTGATTTTGAAAGATTAAGAGATTTAGCAAAATATCAGGAAAGCTGAAATATGGTTTTATCCTTTGGGAAATGATTGTCAGTAACATGTATGAAAACTGAATATATTAGGCTCAAACATGCAAAATGGGTGGTATGTTCCTTTAACTGTCTTATGTTCATGATTTAAGCTGCAGTTTAATGCAGAGTTAAACGTTAAACGTTCTGAAGCTGAGAGGTTTTTTGCAGGTGCAGTCTTCGGTGGCGGTGGGAACTCCAGACTATATTTCCCCAGAGATCCTGCAGGCGATGGAGGACGGGATGGGTCGCTATGGGCCAGAGTGTGACTGGTGGTCTCTGGGAGTCTGCATGTATGAGATGCTGTACGGAGAAACGCCGTTTTACGCCGAGTCACTTGTGGAAACATACGGCAAGATTATGAATCACGAGGTCTGAATCAACAACTGTTACATATAATTTGACATGTTCAGTTAAACAGGACATGGTGATGAAATCATTGGTAATATTTTTGACCAAATTGCTCAGTTTTGATATAATGTGATTTTAGATGTTGCTACCAATGACTATAGAAACACATATAGTATAATACATAATTATATGATCAAAGCTGCACGTGATTGACACGCAGGTACACAGACACACCTTTAAAGGGAAAATCCACCTGTCTGCTTTCCCATCAACGCTCATGACAGAGAGCAGAGACACCTGCTGCAGGTAAAGATCCATGTTCAGCTTCTACCTGCAGCAGCACAGACATCTCGTCCTCGCCACATTTTCTAGCGTGTGATGAAATGAAAGATGTGCTCAGATTCTGGAATCAGAGACGCTTCAAACATGGAGCTTCTGACAGCCAATCAGATGATGTCAGCCACCTGCAGGTCTTCGTCTTCTGGACGTGCAGGTTTTGGGAAGGTGATGATAATTAGTGCTGATGATGTGTAGCTTTGTGTCTCAGTCTGACAGGAACTTCTTTCCTGTTTCCAGGTCAGCGCTTTGTCTCCAGACTCTTGTCCTACTTCACATTTCTAAATTGGAACTCGTCTCCCTCAGTGGACAGATGGTTGTGTCCTGCTCTCTTTATTATCCTCCTGCTCTGTCTCTCTCTCTCTCTCTCTCTGTCTCTCTGTGTCTGCCTGTGTGTCTCTCATTTGTTGCCCAACTGTCTTTCTCTGTCCATTGTCTTTCCTCTGTCCTCTGGACTTTTTTTCACTGACCTGACAGTATGAGACATAGCTTTGGGTTTTGTTCACAGGAGCGTTTCCAGTTCCCGTCGCATGTCGCAGACGTGTCGGATGATGCGAAGGATCTGATCCAGCGGCTACTCTGCTCCAGAGAACATCGGCTCGGCCTGAACGGCATCTCTGACTTTAAGAGCCACCCGTTCTTCAACGGGATCGACTGGGACAACATCAGGTCCACTGAGGCGCCCTACATCCCTGACGTGTCCTCGCCGACCGACACCTCCAACTTTGATGTGGATGATGACGTCCTCAAGACGGTGAGAGGCTGCTGGACATCATGTCCCAGTCTGTTAAAACAGTCTGTATCAGTCTAGCGCCCCCATGAGGCTGTAATTACATTACGGTCGTTTATTACAAATCAGAAAACAAATTAACATAAAACGTAACTTTATACTTTTATTCCTCAGCAAAACATGCGTTACTGTCCTGAGCAGAGGCTGTTCACCCAGAGTCAGTTACAGCTGGGATTTTTTTATGAAAAAGTTACCATGGCAACAGTGTTTTGAGGCTAACCTGCTTCAAGCTGATTGAACTACTTTCTGAAAACTTGTATATGGATTACTTCAGGTTAGTTTAAATCGTCCTAACAGAGCATTTTGTCCAGCAGGACATCAGTCCTCCAGTGTCTCACACCGGTTTCACCGGTCAGCACCTTCCCTTCGTCGGCTTCACCTACACCACCGACAGCTGCTTCTCCGACTGCAGCTCCGTCTGCAGGGCGAGGCTCGGCCTCCGCAACGACGAGGGCGTAGGAGGAGGAGGAGGAGGAGGGGGAGGGGGGCAGGAGGTGGAGGCCTTTGAGAGGAGGCTCCGCCGACTGGAGCAGGAGAAACAGGAGCTGAACCGCAAGCTGCAGGGTAAGATACAAAAATAGAAAAAAACTGCATCACTTAGACCATGATGGGCCAGAAGACGGGGAGCAGCTAGACGTGGCCTTTTTACAGCATTTCATGTTTTGGTTCATAAGTCATGAATGTTTTTTTTTTCATGTGTTAAAGAGAATCAGCTGAAACATTTATAACCTCACTTTTCAGATTTCCATATCATCACATTTGGTTGATGACCAGTTTTGGATGACCTGTTTTCGTGTGTGCGTGTGTGCGTGCGTGTGTGCGTGCGTGTGTGCGCGCGTGTGTGTGTGTGTGCATGTGCGTGTGCACACAGAGTCCACTCAGGCTCTGCAGGCTCCGGGTCGAGGAGGAACTCTGAGTCGAGACAAAGAGATCAAGAAGCTGAACGAGGAGATTGAGCGGCTGAAGAAGAAGCTGGCAGGTCAGAGGTCAAACATGCAGAAAACCACCAGTATGCTCTTTAAATGCTCCTCGTCCAGGGCTGTTGGTCTGTAGTTTGAATCCAGGCACCACACTGTGGCTGCCCCAAGTTGTTGGTCAAACGGAGAGAATGAATTTTCCCACAGAAGTGGGATTCTTTAAAAGCGTGTTCAGACAGACGTGTTGCAGCAGCAGCTTCTCTGCCTGCTGCACTTTAGCATGTTAAGTTAAAGTAATAATTAGTAATAGTTTAGTTTAATAGTTTAGTTTAAATAACAGTTTTAGTTGACAGATGCAAAGTGGCTCGTATCTACTTCTCCATCAAAACTCACACTGTGGCGTGAGAAGACGTGGTTAAATGTTTTAACGTGTGGCTTCGCTTGATGATCACGTTAAACACGTTTCCATCAGAATCCTTAGGTGCTAAGCCCCGCCCCCTCTGCTGTGTTGTAGACTCTGATAGGTTGGAGCACCAGCTGGACGAGGCGGTCACACTCAGACAGGACTATGAAAGCTCCGCCTCCAAATTGAAAACGCTGGAGAAGCAGGTGAAGACGCTGAGACAGGAGAAGGATGAAACACACAAGGTACCTGAACTTAAAAACACCTGCACACACGCACACACACACACATTAATACACACTAACACACACATTATTATACACACACACTAACACACACACATCACATTATAATACATGCTGAGACAGGAGAAGGATGAAACACACAGGTACCTGAACTCAAAAACACCTGCACACACACTCACACACTAACACACACATTAATACACACACACTAACGCACACATTATTATACACATGTACATTAACACACATTAATTGAGGTATGTGGCACCTGTAACACAAAGGATGACATACATGTTAGTGATATTGTACACATACATCTTCTCTAATCCCCACCTTCCTCCTCCTCCTCCTCCTCCTCCTCCTCCTGCTCCTGCCCCTGGTTGAGCAGCAGTTGGCGGACTCTGTGGAGCGTCTGAGGAGTCAGACTAAGGAGCTGAAGGAGGCTCACTCTCAGAGGAAGCTCGCCCTGCAGGAGTTCTCCGACTTGTCGGAGAGGATGGCCGAGCTGCGCTCCTCCAAACAGCGCCTGTCGCGCCAGCTGCGGGACAAGGAGGAGGAGATGGAGGCGCTGCTGCAGAAGATGGACGCCACGCGGCAGGAGATCCGCAAGACCGAGAAGAACCGCAAGGAGGTGAGAGGAGTTCACGAAAACTGAAACGATATGACGATAAATCCAATTTCCCATCATTAAAATATAAACAAAATCCACTTTAAACCATCAACAGCAAAACTGATTATCAAAAGAAAAAAATCATAGTTGAAGAAAATTCACAAGATATCACAATATATATAAATGTGACACGTTATTTTCTATGGAAATATGAAACGAAGAAACACTTTAATATGACAGGAGCTCAAATCTTTAATGTTGATGTGTGTGTGTGTGTGTGTGTATTTGCTAGCTGGAAGCTCAGCTGGATGACGCTAAGGCAGAGGCGTCGAAGGAGAGGAAGCTGAGGGAGCACAGCGAGGTTTACTCCAAACAGCTGGAGAGCGAGCTGGAGAGCCTAAAGGTCAGAGGTCACACACACTCTCACTATTTAGGAAATATATCAACTCATAAAATCAGCTTCAGATTTGAATTAAGACTTGTGTTTATCAACTTCACCTTATTTGGATTAATAATGATTTTTGAGGAAAAGTTTCTAATATTTATGGCTCCTAGTATGTAGTATGTTTTAGAAATGGTTGGCAGTATTTTAACATGTATGCGGGTTGTGATGGTGGTCATGCATGCTCAAACGTGAAAAATCACCATATGCTTCTTTAACTGGCTAAACACACCTGCATGCAGCTGATGAGGTGCAGACAGAGGAATGAGTGACTTCCTGTTTCCGTGTTGTGATGGGAGCAGGGTAGAGGAGCAGCAGCAGGAGGGACGGAGTCGCAGCAGGAGCTGTCACGGCTGAAAGCAGAGCTGGACAAGAAGGTTCTGTTCTACAAGGAGGAGCTGCTGAGGAGAGACTCGGCTCACTCCTCCGAGATCAAGAACCTCCACAAGGAGCTGCACGAGTCCGAGGGCCAGCAGCTGTCAATCAACAAGGAGCTGCTGCTGCTGAAGGACAAGCTGGACAAGACCAAGAGGGACAGGTGTGTGTGTATGTGTGTGTGTGTTTAGCATGTCAGGCTACATGTTAGCTGAACGTTTGTGTTTTGTTGGCTGCAGACAAACAGAGATGGACGAGGCTGTAGCAGAGCTGAAGGAGAAGTACGAGCGAGAGAAAAACCTCCTGGCAGAAGAAAACCGCAAACTGACTGCTGAGACCGACAAGGTGATACTCACTACTACTACTACTACTACTATACTACTACTCCTATACTACTACTACTACTNGACAAGGTGATACTCACTACTACTACTACTACTACTATACTACTACTCCTATACTACTACTACTACTACTACTACTACTTCTACTATTAGTATACTACTACTACTATACTACTACTACTACTACTTCTACTACTACAATACTACTACTACTACTACTACTACTACTACTATTACTACCACTACTACTACTACTACTACTACTACTGCTACTACTACTACTACACATAGTACTAGTACTACTAGTATCAGTGTTTCCCATACACAGGCTTTAATTGGACGGCCCGCCCAGGTATTGTAGGACAACCCAGCCTAAAAATACAGCTGTGACACTGCTGTCACACACACTGACTCTCTCTCTCTCACACACACACACACACACACACACACACAGTGAGAAGATGAACCGCGACATGTATATTTCATTTCATCTCTTTCTTTCTTGTTTTTTCTTTCTATTTCCATCTCCTTCCTTATGAGCGTACTGTAAATGCTCTAATAGAGGTGGCTCCTTTTTTTTTTTTTAACNATGTTAAAATATATATAATCTCCATGCTTCTCACCAAAGTTTCCTCTGCTGTGTTAGAGTTAATTACTTTCTTTAGTTTTCCTTTAAAACCCCTCTGAGGTCCAATCAAAACACGCTCGTTCTGTTATTGTGGTTGCCTAGCAACCAGTAGTATACAGCCTGGCAGTGGCCATTTTCAACTAGATCTGNTATTGTGGTTGCCTAGCAACCAGTAGTATACAGCCTGGCAGTGGCCATTTTCAACTAGATCTGAGTGCTTTTTGCTTTTTCCTTTGCACTTTTAAAGCCACATAGCCATGTTAAACTTTAGTTGGAATCTTCTATTGCACAGTAGTATTACTACTGTTACTACAGTACCGGTGCTGTCAGTGCACAAGCTGACAATGCTCTTCCTCCTCCTCCTCAGTTATGCTCTTTTGTTGATAAGCTAACGGCTCAGAACCGTCAGCTGGAGGACGAGCTGCAGGACATGTCCTCTAAGAAGGAGAGTGTTGCTCACTGGGAGGCTCAGATCGCAGAAATCATCCAGTGGTGAGTCTTTACCTTTACAGCCCTCAACTGCAGCCATTTTCACCCCAGCAGCTTTTACAGGAGTCTTTTGAGTTCAACAGGTACTTTATCTGCATTTTGTATAAATTTAGTTGCTGTTTTAAAAAGTGTGTCATCTCCTGTAAGTTAAGGACTAACAGGATGATGTGTAGCAACAGGAAAGTCTTCAGTAGAACTCAACAGTAAAACGTGCCGAGCTTCATCTTCAAAAGGAAAAACTTATTTTGAGTTTCTGCTGACATTAATAGATAATAATACTTTATTGATTCCAGGGGNTGGTGGTGGATGGATTTGGGATTAAAGGAGCATATTGGTGATTTGGCATGTTTGAGCCCATTAAATACATGCGTGTGTGTGCAGGGTGAGTGATGAGAAGGATGCTCGGGGTTACCTTCAGGCTCTGGCCACCAAGATGACAGAGGAGCTGGAAACCCTCCGCAGCTCCAGCCTGGGATCCAGACCTCTGGTAACACACACACACACACACACACACACACACACACACACGCACACTAAGGTTACAAACTGAAATCCAACATGAATATGAGCCTTATTTGGGCTGAATAATGCCAACTTATTCACATCATGAGCGAAAATCATATTATACAGTTCAATTGCTCCTATTTGGCAAAAAGAAATTAATGAACTAATAATCCATCTAATGAATCAATCACAGTTACTAAACATTTACACAAATCATAAACATACTGGTGTTTTTGTGTTTTTTATGATATTATATTTCTACAGGTTTTTAATATTTGATGATAGAATTTCTGAGGATGCTTTGTAACGGCGTCCTGTCGCACTTCTCTTAAACTCCAGCAGGGGGCAGTCACACTTTGTCCAAACATTTCTCTGTCCTCATCCTCAAAGACTTTTTCCTCTGGTAGAACATAAAATATTAATTTTACTAGTTGCTTCTTTTTTCCTGGCTGCTAATAAAGCTGCTTACTGACCCCTGGTGCCATGTTTGTTAGAAAGACCGTTTAAATAAAAAAACAGTTTACGGTTTTCTGCTCTGGTAGCGTGTGATAATGTTTGTAGTACTTCCTGTCGTACCTGCTGATGTGTGTTGCATTACTGTACTGTTTTAATCGATGCCTCAGCCAGACTCAGGAGTGGCCACACCCCCTCAGAAGCTCTGGCCTCCTATTGGTGGAGACAGGAGGGTGAGTGTTGTGGCTTGCGCTGATGAAGATGATGGTGGCGGTTCAACGGCTTGCATGGCTCTCGCATGAATCATTCAAACAGCTGTTTCTGCAGATTTTGAGGGTTTTGAATCACAAACATCTTTACAGCCTTCATTCATCATCACACAGAGAAGTTTCTGTTTATGCTGTGGAGGTCAGAGGTCACACAGCATCACACGCCATCCACACGTCATGCTATGTGCTGGGCTGCTCTGATTGGCGGGTTTCTGTGTGCGTGCGTATGTGTGTGTGTGTGTGTGTGTAGGATCCCCTGTGGAAGGTCCGGCGCAGCCAGAAGCTGGACATGTCGGCGCGTCTGGAGCTGCAGTCGGCTCTGGATGCTGAGATCAGAGCCAAGCAGCTGGTCCAGGAGGAGCTGAGGAAGGTCAAAGCTGCCAACATCTCCTTCGAAAGGTCAGAGGTCAAACACACACGAAGATGGACGTTTTTCTGCCTGCGTCTCTGTAACCAGGCTCTCTGTGTGGTGTCGCAGTAAGGTGAAGGAGTCAGAGGAGAGGAGCAGGGAGATGGCCGAGCAGCTGGAGAGTCTGAAGAAGGAGCTGGAGGAGAGCCGCTCCTGCTCCGACAAAGGTGGGACAACCTCCATACTCCTCCTGCCTCCATACCCCTCCTACCTCCTTCCTCCTCCTACCTCCTTCCTCCTCCTACCTCCATACTCCTCCTACCTCCATACCCCTCCTACCTCCATACTCCTTCTACCTCCATACTCCTCCTACCTCCATACCCCTCCTACCTCCTTACTTCCTCTTTGTTTTGTTTATCCTTCCAGGCATGAAGCTTCCTGACTTCCAGGACTCCATCTTTGAATACTTTAACACCTCCCCTCTGGCCCCTGACCTCACCTTCAGAGTGAGTCACCTGTCTGTTTCTCCTCAAAGTAACTTAAAGGACCAAACCGGTGATTTTGCAAAATCAACTTGTTGAGATTTACTACAGTATATAAAGTACTACTAATATTTATACTTTATACTCGTTAGCATTAGCTGTGATTAGCATTTTCTGACATTGCATCCCTCCATACACTCTTATCCACTAGCTATTAGCTTTTAGCATAATGCTACACAAACTCTTATGTGATGAAACAGGAAGTATTTCAGCCTGATGAGATGAAATCAGAGTAAAATATGATTCCGCTGATCTGATGTTAAAATCACAATTTCAGTTTCACTTCCTGCTAGAATTTTCTCTCACTCTGACCTTTGACCTGCAGACAACTGATATAGACTCCACCCCCCTGAAACCAGAGACCACGTCCCCCTCACTCNACACACACACACACACACACACACACACACACACACACACACACACAGAGAGAGAGAGAAAAACAACAGAGAAGTGTTCAGGATAAAGTTGAAGCTTGTTGGTAGATGTACAGAGAAAAGACTCAGATTTACTTCCAGGTAAAACCAGAGTTTTTTATTTTCTTACGGCTTCTAAACCGTCTAAACGTTTTTATAAGCAGCATTCATCGTAAAATGGTTAAACTCTGTTTCTGCCTCTTTTCACAGGACGTCAAAGCAGCTTCAGTTCCAACAAGCCCCTCCCCCACCTATCAGAGCTCTGCACTGACAACACCAAAGGTAAACACACACACACACACACACACTCACTATTCTGCATCATTGCTATCACCTGCTAAAGGAAGGAAAAATATTCTATATTTGCTTTCTTAATGGGACTAAAATAAACCTTGTTTTTGTGTGTGTGTGTGTGTGTGCTTGTGCGTGTATGTGTGTGTGTGTGTGTGTGTGCTTGTGCGTGTTCAGCCCAAAGCTCACCAATTGAGCATCAAGACTTTCTCCAGTCCGACTCAGTGCACACACTGCACCTCGCTGATGGTTGGACTCATCAGACAGGGCTACGCCTGTGAAGGTACAACACACACACACACACACACACACACACAGACTAACAGCAAACTAGCAGACGTGATCAGCACCTTTAATCATCATTGATGTTTGAGTTATGACAGAACCTGTTTCATATCTGATTAGATTAGCATCTTTATGATTAAAAAACAACACATTCCTGAAACGTTAACCTCAGTCTTTGTCTGCAGTGTGTTCGTTTATCTGCCACGTTTCCTGTAAAGACCACGCCCCCCTGGTCTGTCCAATCCCAGCAGAGCAGGCCAAGAGGCCTCAGGGCATCGATGTCCAGAGAGGCATCGGTACCGCTTACAAGGGCTACGTCAGAGTAAGAACACGCAGCAGCAACATGTTCATCAAGTCAGTCACATGATTTGACCAGGAATTATTCTGTCTTTGAAATCTGGAGATGTTTTCTCCAAAATAAACCAATTTTGTGTTTCTGAATACAAAATTGGTTTGTTATTGGCATGAAAACCATGTTGAGTTGCACTGAGATGAATGAAATAACAAACAGCCTACTTCATCACAAAAATTCTGAATTCATGAATTCATTCAAGTGAGTAATCTTTACTCAGTCATCTAAAACCTCTGCTGCTGTTTTGATGCTGTTACTGTTTAAATCCTTACAGACGCTTATTTTGCTTCATCCGTCAGATCCCAAAGCCGAGCGGAGTGAAGAAGGGCTGGCAGCGAGCCTTCGCTGTGGTTTCTGACTGTAAGCTGTTCCTCTACGACGTCCCAGAGGGGAAGTCCACCCAGCCGGGCGTGGTGGCCAGCCTGGTGCTGGACCTCAGGTAGCTGTCTCTCTGAGGACATTTTAGGGCTTTAGATTCAGAGGTGTCTGGTTAAGAGGAGGTCACAGAGGAATTCTCTATTCCATATCAGTCACAGCAAAACTCCAGGAGGTCCTGATGGTCTGGAACATGTTGAACCTGTGTTGTTTGTGTGTGTATTTTGCGTTGCAGAGACGAGGATTTCTCAGTCAGCTCTGTCTTGGCGTCAGATGTGATCCACGCTACCAGGAAGGACATTCCCTGCATCTTCAGGGTAACATTCCATCTCCCATGCAGATCCTCCATGCTGGCGTCTTTGCTGACTCCAGGAAGTCCTGAACACTCTGGTTTTGTCCCATCAGGTGACGTCGTCTCTGCTGAGCTCGCCGCTTCGCTCTGTCTCTCTGCTGGTGCTGGCAGAGAGCGAGGTGGAGAAGAAGAAGTGGGTTCGGATCCTGGAGGGTCTGCAGACCATCCTGACCAAGAACATGCTGAAGAACCAGCAGGTCCACGTCCTGCACGAGGCCTACGACTCCTCGCTGCCCTTCATCAAGACCACGCTGTCTGCTGCAGTACTTGGTCAGTACGACCTCATAGTACTTTGATAATTACTTTGGTACTGTGAGGGACTGACAGGTCCATGTCCTGAACAGTACTACTACTCAAATACTACGAGGTATAACAAAATAATATTTCTATTCATCAGCAAATAAAACGAAAATAATCTCCAATGTGCTGATTCATTTCTCAGGAAATGCAGAATGATAAAAGTTTTCATGTCACATTCACAATATTACTTTTTCTTTCAACAAGTTTCACATTCAGTAACGATAGATAGATAGATAGATAGATAGATAGATAGATAGATAGATAGATAGATAGACAGATAGATAGATAGATAGATAGATAAAGCCTATAGTGATGCATAAAGTCACATTTAAAAACTTTTCTCTGAACGATAACCTGAGTATTATTTAAAACGGATAAATGAGCCATATGGTACTTATCTAGTATTTATTTTATTTTAAATATTGATTATATTGTTTTTAGATACATCAGTACATTGGTGAATGTCTCTAAATACATGGTACCCATGAGCCTCAGTAGTTGTTGCTATGGAGATGACTCTATCCAGACTCGTGAAATCAGAGTTTTATCAGATTCAGAGCCAAACATGACATATCAGCTGCTGGATTGATCCACAATCAGAAAGTAAATAGATTTATTTACAGAACAACAGAATATGAAGCTCTGTGATTGGCTGCTGTCTTTGAGTTGAATTTGACTCCTCCCACCTCTCTCTCTCTCTCTCTCTCTCTCTCTCTCTCTATAGATCGGGAGCGGATCGCCCTGGGAACAGAGGAGGGGCTGTTTGTGGTGGAGGTCACCAGAGACGGTGAGACAAGCGCTCAGTCAGAGAGAATATAGAAACACAGATTATAGAAACACACGATATAGAAACACAAATGCAGCATCTTAATAATGTATTAAAATAGGAGGAGAGAAATGATCAGATTGTTGTTACTGCCTCCTTTTTTTTTTTTNCCCCCCAGTGATCGTGCGAGCCGCAGACAGTAAGAAAGTTTACCAGATTGATTTGATTCTGAAGGAGAAGATCATCGCTTTGCTGTGTGGTCGGAACCGTCAGGTTCACCTTCATCCCTGGGGGGCGCTGGACGGCGCCGAGCCCGCCTTCGACTTTAAGCTGGCTGAGACTAAAGGCTGCCAGGCTCTGTGCACGGGCATGCTGCGCCCCGGAGGCCCCGCCTGCCTGCTGGCTGCCGTCAAACGCCAGGTCAGGATGCTACACACATGAACACACACACACACTTCACCTAGCTCTCTTAGCTTTTATCTGCTAGTCTCAGGTAGCAGGTTCTGATTGTGATTCTGGTTTTAATATTCCGGTTATGAAATACACAGAAATGCCCGCCGTTAGCCTTCTTGCAGGAAGTCGTGCTCTTGGTTTTTATATCTCGTGGTTCTGTTTGCAGGTTCAGTGTTACGAGATCACGCGTGCAAGGCCGCACCACAGGAAGCTGTGGGAGGTTCAGGCTCCTGGCGTGGTTCAGTGGCTGGGCATGGTGAGGGAGAGGCTGTGCGTCGGTTACCCGTCAGGATTCGCGCTGCTCGCCCTACAGGGGGAGTCGTCTCCGGTCAGCCTGGTGAGCCCGGCCGACCCTTCGCTGGCCTTCCTGGCCCAGCAGCCTCTGGACGCGCTGCACGCGCTGGAGGTCAGCGCGTCTGAGCTGCTGCTGTGTTTCAGTCAGCTGGGAATCTACGTGGACGGACAGGGCAGACGGTCACGCACGCAGGAGCTGATGTGGCCCGCCACGCCGCTGGCCTGCAGTAAGCACCTCGCCACACGCTGATGTTAGCATGACAGGAGNGCCCGCCACGCCGCTGGCCTGCAGTAAGCACCTCGCCACACGCTGATGTTAGCATGACAGGAGTGTTGCAAAGTCACCGGCATGCTCCTTTAACTAGTCTAGCAATCAGACGTGAAGGAGAAACGCTTTTGAAGTTTATCTGTGACTTTTCCTAAAAGCAGTCAGCAGCACTTCTTCTGTGGTTTTTGCAGCTGCTTTCTAAAATCATTATTTTGGACATTAGGACTTTATGTTTATATTTAGCTGCTGATTAGTATTTATTAATAGATAAATATATTTATAATAATAATTAATATTTATGAATCATTAGTATGTATTAAAAGTGGAACATAAATACGGTATGTTATGCTATGGTTTATTTTTTATTGGGGTTACTAATATGGCAGCAGAAACAAACAGGCATGTGACCATGTGATGTAAATTCTATTTTCTCTCGTCTCTCTCCGCCTTGCCCCGCCTCCCTCTAGGCTCTAACTCCTCCCACCTGACGGTCTACAGCGAGTACGGAGTCGACGTGTTCGACATTCACACCACTGAATGGGTGCAGACGATCTCGCTCCGCAAGGTAGCCAATCACAGCCCAGCATATTTTTGTACTTCTTTTCATCTTTGACTGTTTGTACTTGCTTGCCTTCTGATTTTTAAAGATTTTTTTTTATCACTTCTAAAGAACAAATGTTAAACCTCAAATCTTCAGCAGCAAACTCTGAGTTCAGAAAGCTCGTCTGACTTTCCGAGTCAGAATTTCTCCTTGAAGGCGCGTTTTCTTTGGCTTTTCCCAGTGGAAAGTGTAAGTTCTGCCTGACAGTGAATGTGGCGTTAAACTCTGCAGATCAAACCTCTGAATGTTGAAGGAACGTTGAACCTGCTGAGCTCAGAGCCTCCTCGTCTGCTGTACTTCAGCAACGACTCCTCAGGTAAAACCAAAACAATCAGCGCTGAAACAACTTAACGACCAGAAGCTGCAGCACGTTATAACTCCTCTGTCTCTGTCTGTCCATCAGAAGGAGACCTCACCATCCCAGAGACAACAGACCACAGCAGGAAGTTGATGGTTCGAACCCGCAGTAAGAGGAAGTTCCTCTTTAAGGTTCCTGAAGAGGAGCGGCTGCAGCAGAGGAGGTGACAAAAAAAACACAGAACGAGCAACACCACGAATGCAGTCTAGCAAATGTGTGTGTGTGTGTGTGTGTGTGTGTGTGTGTGTGTGTGTGCGTGTGCTCAGGCTTTGTGTTTGTTACTCATGCAGGGAGATGCTGAAGGATCCGGAGCTGAGGTCCAAGATGATCTCCAACCCAACAAACTTCAACCATGTGGCTCACATGGGACCAGGAGACGGCATGCAGGTCCTCATGGACCTCCCTCTGGTAATTCCTCTTTCCTTATCCACTTCCTGTCATCTCCTCCTTCATTAGCCACACTAGCGTGTGCTAGCATGCTAGCACATTAGCAGAGAGAAACGTCTCAGCAGCTTCAGCTGCTGCAGGATCTGTCAGAAACAAGGCCGTCTGGAGGCATCATGCTGTTCTTATGGCAACGTGCTATATGTAGCATAGTTTACATCTTAATATAATAATAATAATAATAATAATAATAATAATATTAGCATCTAGCTGAAAATCCAGCCGAAGTTTATTAAAAACCAATTGCAGCATCCAGCGGTTTGGTTTTATCTGGAGCTGCTAGTGTGGCTAAACACTTCTACTCTCTCTCCTCCTCTGCTCCTCTTCTCCTCCTCTTCCTCCAGCTGGCATGCTCTTTTTGACTTCTGACCTCATGACCTCACCACACCTCTGACAGCTCTGTTCATCACACTGACCTTTCTTTCCTCCTCCTCTTCCTTCTCTGCCTCCTTCCCTGTCTCTCTTTGCTCCCCTCAACTCCACCTCCTCCCTGGGTTTCAGGCCTGCGATGTCACCTCCCTCTCCCCCNTCCTCCCGCCACACCCTCATCTCTCCCCCTTCCAACTTTGAGCACGTCTATCACATGACGTCGGTGTCGGCCGGCGCCTTCTTGCAGAAAGATGCCATCACTGCCTCCTCTTCCTCCTCCTCCTGCTCCCAGCAGAGCCTCCTGCAGCCTTCCTCCTCCTCTTCCTCCTCCTCTCCCTCCATCTCCTCCCTGGGAAGGGTAGGCCAGCCTCTGTCAGTCAGTCACACCCCCCCCACCCACATTTTATCTTCTGCTGCCTTCAGGGCCGCAGACTGGAGNTCAGTCACACCCCCCCCACCCACATTTTATCTTCTGCTGCCTTCAGGGCCGCAGACTGGAGATCGAATCAAACAGGCCAGAAATGTAATCATTTATCAGTGATGAATTTAATAATGAGTTTGTTGTCTTTGTTTTTATATCAGTCGCCTAATTTCAAAATAATCGATTAATCATTTATCAAGTAAGAGCAAGAAAGCTGGTTTAAAAATGTATAATTTATACGTTTTTTTAGTCAGACAAAATAAAACTTTTTTGCTGTTTATTAGAAAATAAAATCACTTTTAGCTTTGGTGTAAACATCAGAATTCTTATAATTTTATGAATTTAGTGATTAAGACCAAACTTTTATTATCTCATAGTTGATGATTAATCAATCTATGGATTTTTTTCTTTTTCAATGAATCAATAATGAAAACGATTATTTGCCTGATGTCAGCTGCTGCAGGCGAAGCTGCAGTTACAAATGCAACCATGCGTGTTTGAGTGGGAAATCTGCGGGGGGGGTTACACCCACCAGGTGAGGCTGAAAAACTGCAGGTAGTGCTGCCTTCAGGCAGCAGCTGATGTGAGGATAAAACAGAACCAAATTTTAAAAATGACCTTAGAACTTTTGATGCTGCTTAGAAATGCTGTCATAATATCATGACAGAATTTAAATATCATGAGAAAAATGTCAGAATTTGAAAGAAGTCAAATGTTCCAGCTGGTTAGATCCATTTCAGCTGTGAATACACGAACACACGCACACGCACACGCACGCACACACACACACACGGTGTCTGAGTCTTTAACAACATTCTGTGTTTCTCATGCTCAATCTGTTTCTAGTCTCTACAGCTTTAATGTTGGAAAGGAATTTGCTTATTTTTACTTTTTTTTAATGAAATACTGACATTATATCGATTCAAAATGATAAAAATTTTATCTTAATATAACATTCTTTCTCATTAAAGCACTCAGGCTCATTTTTATTACACTAGTATTGTTTATTTCAAAACAAAAACTTTTTTCAACTGGGGCCCTGACATTTTTTTAACTTAACGTGTGTGTGTGTGTGTGTGTGTGTGTGTGTGTGTGTGTGTGTGTGTGTGTGTGTGTGTGTGTAGAGCGTGATGCCGTCCTCTCAGGATGACTCCATTAAAGATAGGCCCCGCCCCTTGTCCACCATCTCTCGTCAACAAAGGAGCAAGACACACATCACTCGCACTGCTTCAGGTACACACACACACACACACACACACACAGCTTGATCAGCATCGTTGGTGAGCTGAGAGTAACACACTTAGATTAAAGTAGAATCCACGTTTTACCGTGTAAACGTTCTGATGTAATCTGGTTTATCGGTTCAGATTTTGGGGGAGGAGCTTCTTCTCGTAACATCTCAGACCCAGACCAGGACCTGGACCGAGAGGTAACACACACATACACACACCCACACACACACAGACTGTAACGTGTTTTGGAAAAACTGCTCAGTTGATTCAGAAATCTGAACTGTCACTTTAAAGGAACATACTGGTGATTTTGCATATTTGAGCCCAATGAATACAGTTAATTTATCCTGTTAATTTACCGTGCAGTTATGTTACTGTCAGTTATTTTCCAAAATATACAACTGGAGTGGTAAATATTAGAATTATTTTTCCTACCTTCCAGACTGTCATTGGTTTCAGTTCATTCNGAGTGGTAAATATTAGAATTATTTTTCCTACCTTCCAGACTGTCATTGGTTTCAGTTCATTCCAGTATGACATAAAAATCAACTTTAGAGACGTGAAACGTGCTGAGATAAATAATCCATCTTGTAAATTGATTTTTATAGCGTATTAGAATGAACTAATAACATAATCTCTCTCTCTCGGCCAGCCGGATTCGGACTCCACCAAACACTCGACCCCCTCTAACAGCTCAAACCCCAGCAGCCCCCCCAGCCCAAACTCTCCCCACCGCAGCCAGCTCACCCTGGATGGTCTGGACGCTGACCTTTGAACTCATTTTCTTTTTAACCCAAAACCCCTCCCCCCACGACGACCACAGCCCATCCCTGTGTGGGAGGAGCCTGCAGGCCGAGACGGGACTTTTCATTTTATTTTCATTTTATTCCTGCTGCTTTTAAGTTTAATTTTATCTGCTGGGAAACGATGGCAGTGCAGCTGGCAACAAGAGCAACTTCCTGAGGGCCTGAAGCCCCGCCCCCTCGCCCCTCCTCTAAAGTCTGTTGTTTTGCTGAGAACATTTGGCTGTTATTTCCTTTAAACTGGGTCAGTCTGAAGGTTTGTGGAGACTCTGGGCTCTGTGGGACCACGCTGCTGCTGCTGTCTGTCGCTCTTATTATTAAAATTATTATTATTGTTGTGATCATTTCCAGTTTAGCCATTAGCGCTCAGCAGGGGGCGCTACTTTGAGTGCTGCTGCCCTTAACTTCCTTTTCAGTTTTTCCAGGCCGCCCGCTGTTCAGACCGACGGACGCCGCTCTACATTTAAAAAACACTGTATTTAAAAAAATTTTTAAAAAAGGTGACATTTATTAAAGTTGCACATGGATGTTGTAGTCTGAGGATAAAAATGAGTTTGTGTCAGTGATGCTACACTAAACACTACTGCTTTGTTCTTTTAAAATCACCAGAAATCTTTGTAATTATGGAAATGTTAGCAGCCAAAAGTTTTGAACAGAAACAATAAATGAGAATCTGTGTGTCTGTGTGTGTTTCTGGCTGTAGAACGCCATCTCAGCGTTTATTATTCATTAACATGTTAGCATGTGTGAAGCTAAGAGTCGCTGGAAGCTCATTTAACTCATAAAAGCATCCCTGAAGAGTAAAAACTCAAATGTAGAGTCAAATCATTGTGATGAGCATATATTTTAATTTATGTCGTATCTCATTTTAGTATGTTTGTTTTAATATGTTATCACACACACACCAAACTACCATGCAGGTAATGCAGCTGCATTGGGGCCTGCAGCAGTTTAGGGTTCCTCTTTACTTCTCTGCTATTGTGTCAAAAAATTAGCGTAGCTCCAGAACTTTTGACAGAACACATACAGTCTCTTTAGTAGTACTGTAAGTATTTATAGTAGTACACGGTAAGTATTTATAGTACTCAATCATCTGCTCCAATGATGTCATTCATTCACCAAATAAATAATACAATCAAATAAAACTTTTACATATACAAGCATGTAGTTTATGGACTCATGCCTCTATGTTACATTTCTACATGAAGTTAATAAGGTAAAGGCTGAGTTGATGTAGAATGTGTAAAATGTTCCCGCGCGGAATTCTGGGACATGACTATAAAACCACTCAGAAGAGTTCAGACCGGAAGTAAACGAACGAGTAAAAACACAAAAACAGGTTTCAGAAGCGAAAACTGAAAGCAACAGACGAAAAAGAAAAAAAAACAAACCTTCCATAAATAGATTCTTAAACAAGAATGACAAGATAGTTAGCATTAGCAAAAAATTAAAAAAAAAAAAAAANTAAAAAAAAAAAAAAACACGTTAGCATTAGCTGTTCCACTGAGCAGGAGCGGAATAAGACGCCTGCTAATGCTAATGCTAGCAGCAGCGATCTGAAGGGTTTAAGAGATGATTTCTCACAGCAAAAAGCCCGGAGAGTGTATCTATGATGTAAGTAGAATTTATTTATGATTTATTTGACTAATAATTAATCTACACACGTATGTTTTGTGTTTATAAGCCTATGCACTGACACCGATTATATGTTCATTTTAAGGTGCTTAGACACCAGAGTTAGCCAGGCGGCCTGTTTTCATGCTAATCATTTCTTTTGGCTGCTGCTCGTTTTAAATTATTATTAACTTATTTCATCACGTGATGTTCCTTCTGATTGTGATGATAGTGATGGTGAGCTGCTGGTGAGCGGATTAGCCTCTGCTGGCTAATCTAGGCTTTAATCAGGAGGCGCGATGGTCACGTGATAGGCGGGCCGCTTTGACCATCACGCGCTGAGGCCTGGCACTGACTCGTTACGCCACTGCAAGCACACACGCACGTATACACACACATTCATGGCTTCCTGGAAGCCATGAATGACGTCATGGTAAAGTTGGTGTGACATCACGGAGCATGCAGCTGGAACATGCATATATGTAGACGGTGAGGCGTGAGGAGCTCATTCGTTATGTTACCTGTAAAAAACACAACGACTACTACAAGTTGTAAAAATCAACCAACAACAACTGTCAACGATTCAGAGGCACAAGCTGCCGCCGCCGCGCTGCCGCCGGTCGGACCGGAGTGTCTCTGTCCCGCCGTCACGTCTTTCCTGGCGTTCTTCGGCACGGAGCAGCAGACTCACCTGGTGTCCGATAAACTGGACACCGCCACGTTCGCTCAGCTGGCTGATCTGATCAAGCAGATGATCGATGTCTTGTCACAGGTGATTCGGCAGAGCATCGCTGCTGCTCAGGTGCTGCCAGGTGAGGTTTCTGAGGCTGGCGTGCAGGTGAGTCTAGGAACGTCCGTTCCTCAGGCTTTCTCTGACGCGTTGGGCTTTAAGGACCTGGTGCAGGACAAGCAGAGCTCGCAGAAGCTGACTGAGCTGCTCAGTAAGCAGGTGACGCAGAAGGTGAACAACGAGCTGCAGGCCGAGGCCGCGACCGTCCAGAACGCGTCTCTGCACTGGGAGAAGGTCGTTACGACTCCTTCTCCAAACGAGCTGCAGCAGATGGTCGGTCACTGCGCGGGTCTGCTGAAGAGCTGCTTCAGCAGACTTTGCTGCGTGCCGCGTCGTTTCAACAGAGTGAAGGAGGAGGAGGAGGAGGAGTCAGCAGAGCCTTTAGTCCGTCGCTCTGAGAGCAAAACCTCCTCAGAGGTCCTCCAGGAGGAAGTGATTGGCGTCATTGAGAAGTCTGCCAGCGAGATCAAGCTAGCCGACGTCCTGCCAGAAGACGCAGATGTTCTGCCCGCCAGCAGCTCCTCCGACTCCGTGCTGCGTGACATCGCCAGGCTGTTCGTTGAAGATGTGGAGAAGTTTGAGCAGCCAGAAGCTGCAGCAGAGATAAAGGAGCGTCACAGGAGCAGCCTGAAGGGATTCTTCACAAAACGTTTCGCCAGACAGTACATTCCACGCATGCTGGCGCAGCTGAAGCAATGCTGTCAGAAGTTATTCACGTGTGGCGTCGAGCCCGCCGAGGCCGCTCACAGCTCCACTGAATGGAAAAGCAGCCCAGAGCGTGAGAGCGGCGGCGCGCAGTCCGTCGCCGACTATGTGGACCAGCTGGTGGATCTGGTGCTGGTGGAGGAAACGACGCAGCAGACGAACATCGCTACGTTTCAGATGGACAGACTGAGCGTGTGCAAAGTGCTGAGCGAGCTCGTCTGTGATCTGATGACCAATGAGAAGCGGTTCCATCTGCAGGTGTTTACTGATGGACGCCGTGCCGTCGCCCGCGTGGACGTGCTGAATAACCTCAACCAACTCCAGTACATGTCATTTGAGTGGATCATGTTTCTGGGTCAGGTGATCAGCGTCTTCATGAGGACGCTAAGCAACAGGCTGGAGGACGTCGCGTTAGACAACATGATGGCCGTAGTAACGGGGACGGAGTCGGATCGGTCATCAGAGAGCGGTCAGCTCGCCATCGAGCTGCATGAGCTAACAGCTGATGCGGCAGCGGCCCCGCCCATCTGCACGCTGACATCATCAGCCAGCGCCAACCTCAGTCAGCTGGTCCCCGACCTGCTCATCGCGCTCTTCCTACATATCAGCAAAGCCAACATGAAGTGGATCTCTGAGGACGCGGCGACGATGAGCAGCACCGTTTCACGGCTGTCAGAGAAAACGTTAGCGCAGATCAGCAGCTCCACCGTTACCGTGGAACACGAGGAGGAGACGGTGCGGCAGATCGCCGCCACCGCCTTCAAAGACCTCTGCAAGGAGTTCAAGTCCGCGAAGGAGGTGCTGATCCTGATGCACGCCAAGGATCCAGCTTTTGACCAGGCTGTGGTCCGGATCCTGAAGCATCACATGGAGGCGAAGAAGCGTCCGTTCAACATCCGTGATTTATTCTTCATATATCATAAACTACATGTTTAATAAACTGTCAAAATAACTTTTCTGTTCAAATGAATCTTTTTTTTGTCATTTTCTTGTTTATTAGTTTAAGGGTCATACCAATTTTGCATGTTTAAGCCCAATAAATATGAGATTACTGACATTTTCCAAAACGGTACTTTAACTTTTAAGTCATTACATAATAATGGTGCGTTGTTCTGTGATGATTATGTATCTCAGCACGTTTCACGTTTCTGCATGTTCATTTTATATCACACTAGAATAAACTGTAAAGTGTCAGTCTGGAAGGTAGGAAAAACAGTTCTAATATTTACCGCATGTTTTGGAAAATGGCTCATTTAGTTTAGAGAAAATGAAATGTTACAGAAGTTCTTAAAGTTACAAACTGAAGCTGCAGCACAAAGAAGCTGTTTGATGTTTTCTGCTTTATTTCTGTTATAATTTTAAAATTCATAGAAAGTCGGGATCAAAGTTCTTCCCTGTTAGGATCACGAATATCTGAGCAGATTTAACAAGAATCCATCCAAACGTGGTTTATGTTTCATGCATTTTATTTGATTTATATTTGATAATGATGAGCAGACAGAGTAATTACTGCTAACGAGGCTGAAAACGTCATAACGACTCCGTCATCAGCAGCAGAATCACAGCAGGCCGTTTCTATAGAAACCTTCAGGATAAAGGTCAGGCTGTTCCCGGCGTTCTGTGCGTCAGGAGAGGCGGAGCTCCGTGAATCCAGCCACAGGAAGTGGAACCGGACTCTTCTTCTCCAGTTTGAGGCCGGCGGGTTNGCTCCGTGAATCCAGCCACAGGAAGTGGAACCGGACTCTTCTTCTCCAGTTTGAGGCCGGCGGGTTTTCCGGGTTTTTCCAGGCGGCTGCAATGCAGCAGGCTGAAGAACAGGAAGCGTTCTCCCATCTGCTGCGGGTCGGTCAGCGTGTTGTAGCTCTGCAGCAGCTGCTGCCTGCTGCATGCGTCGCTGCAGCTTCTCAGCAGAGCCTGAACACAACATACACAACACATGCTTAGCTCACGTATGTCCCAACACAAAGTTATGTCTGTTCACACAGGTAGAAATGATGTGATGTCATCACCTGTGTGTGTTTGTGTGTTGTTGTTTGTGTGGTTAAAAAAAAAAAAGGTTAATACTAAATAATAATAAAAGTTATGGATGGATGTGAATGAAATCTGGTCAGTCAGGAAATGTGGAGAAGACGTGAAGACGTGTTGGACATGATCTGCGTCAGATTCTGGATCCAGAAGGTTTTAACGTGTTGCTGTGAGGAAAGTGTGGCTCCTTTAAGAGGTGTGTGTGTGTGTGTGTGTGTGTGTGTGTGTGTGTGGAGCGGGTTGATGTTAGGCGTAGCCTGCTGTAACAGTGATGTCATGAGGGTCAGAAACATGTTGCTGACGTCATTCTTAAAGGTCATACAGATGAAAACGGGAACGAAAAGAGGACGACTCAGGTTCAATCACCAACAAACAAACACACACACAAACAAACACACACACACAAACAAACACACAAACACAAACAAACAAACACACACAAACAAACACACACACAAACAAACACACACACACACACAAACACACACACACACAAACAAACAAACACACAAACACAAACAAACACACACAAACAAACACACACACACACACACACACACACACACACACAAACAAACAAACACACAAACACACACACAAACACACACACAAACAAACACACAAACACAAACAAACACACACAAACAAACACACACAAACACAAACAAACAAACACACACACAAACACACACACACAAACACACACAAACAAACACACAAACACACACAAACACACACAAACAAACACACACACAAACACACACACAAACACACACAAACAAACAAACACACAAACACACACAAACAAACACACACAAACAAACACACAAACACACACAAACACACAAAGAAACACACAAACACACACACAAAGCGTACCACTCGTTCTGGTCGTTATTTTGGCTCCGTACTGAAAAACTTCTGTGCATCTGATGACACCAATAATAATGATAATAATAATAACAATAATAATCATCACCAATAATAATGATAATAATAATAACAATAATAATCATCAATAATAATGATAATAATAATAACAATAATAATCATCACCAATAATAATGATGAAGATAATTTCCTGTATTTCTGGCGACTCACCTGCAGCCGGACGTCGGCGCCCATGTTCTTCAGGAAGCTCCGCTGGGAGATGGGACCGAGACAGGCCACGCCCCTTCCGGCCATCCTACGCAGGTAGCTGAAGTCCACATCAGCGGTGAGGTCAGCTGAGCCCGGAGAGGTCAGGACATCATGAAGCTGGTGACCTTTGAACCCCTGGCAGAGATGACATTGGGTGAGTTCTGAAGCTCTTCTTCGTGTCCGTGTTTGCATTGCGTGTTTTATTAAACATGTCGTGGATTTTTGTTGCTGCTTGTTGTTTTATGTTTATTATTTTAACAGATCAATCAGAATAAATCACATCTATAATCTATAATCAGCTGTTATGATCACGTTTAATCAGACTCTTGTTGTTATGATGATGTCACTGTGTCAGATCAGCTGTAGCAGATCTGACCAATCAGAATCAGACATAAAGTGAAGGGGCATGTCTTTCAGGTAACAGACTTCCTGTTTCCTTCTGCGTCCTCGGAGAACAGAAAGGAACGTCGTTAAACATGGCGGATCGTTTGGTTTGTGGTCATGTGACTAACCATCAAAGCAGAGTTTTCTGTTTCACTCTAAACAGGAAGTGATTAAATCTCCTTCCTACTCTGAATGTGTCCATCTTCGTTCCGTCGTGGCCGTAGTCGGCGATCAACGCTGCACCACCGTTCTCTGCAATTCGATTGGCCAGCTGCTGGACAATGACCCCGCCCTCTGGACACACCTCCACATGATCCCGTTTTTCATCTGCCTGGAACACACGCAGAGAAACACACACACACACACACACACAGACAGCCGAAAATGTTGTCATAAGGTGTGTGTGTGTGTGTGTGTGTATGTTTGTGTGTGTGTGTGTGTGTGTGTGCGCGCAGTAAACACAGAAAACCACCAGTCTGCTCCTTTAATAGCTCTCTGACAGACTGACCTGTATGAATGTGGACGAGGCGGGAGTCGGACTCGGAGACACGACGAACCTCAGCTGGTCCTGCTGGTCCAGGTCCATGTCCACCATCACCTCCCTCCAGCCTCTGTCTGTCCTCTACCCACAATGCACCAGCACAGCGTCAGACAGACAGACATCAGCAGACAGACAGCGTGAGACAGAGCGTGAGACAGACAGCATGAGACAGACAGACAGCGTGAGACAGACAGACAGACAGACGACACTGAGAGACAGACAGACAGCATGAGACAGACACCATGAGACAGACAGACAGACAGCATGAGACAGACAGGCAGACAGCATCAGACAGACAGCATAAGACAGACAGACAGCATCAGACAGATAGCATGAGACAGACAGACAGCATGAGACAGACAGCGTGAGACAGACAGCATCAGACATACAGCGTGAGAC
>VXCM01003761.1:18277-35135 GCA_014773175.1 Lucifuga dentata | reverse complement strand
GTCACTCGCGGTGACCACAGGCTCCACGTTTCTGGCTTTGTCTCACGTTGAGCCTGGTCGTGCTTTCTGACTGAAGGGACGACGACTGGAAAGGTTTTTAAGCGGTTTGGTATCAAACAAAGCTGCTGTCATTGTGGCAGCAGCTGATTACAATAATAGTTTCCTGGACAGAGATTTATAGCTAGATGTTGATTAATGTGCGTTGAAATGAAATATACATGCCACGGTTCATCTTCTCGCTGTGTGTGTGTGCGCATGTCAGTGTGTGTGACAGCAGTGTCGCAGCAGCTGTATTTTTTTAAGGCTGGGGCAGGCCGTCCAAGTAAAGCCTATGTATGGGAAACACTGCTGTTATTTTGCCATATCTGCTAATCTTTAAAAATCAAATGTTCAGGTGGTAAGCCCACCTTTAAAATTCAATGTTTTCGTCTGCTAACATACATCCGAATGCAGAAGGCACAGTCATTTTAATTTCTCTGTAACAGTGTCTTCTCCTGGGACGATATTGTCTGGCAGAGACTTAATTTTAGTTTGTGCAGCTCCCTGCTGACCAGTTAAACCAAGTAACTTTGACAAAAAATAAAAACGACATTTGGTTCGCTGTGATGGATTACGTATCTCACACATTTCAAGGCTCTACAAGTTGATTTTAATAGCGTACTGGAATTAACTGAAACCAATGGCAGTCTGGAAAGTAGGAAAAACAACTCTAAAACGTACAGCTCCAGTAATATGTTTTGGAAAATGTTAGCAGGAATGTACCGTGTATGCAGGTTTTATTTATTGGGCTCATGTAAAATCATCAGTATGCTCCTTTAAATGGCTGCCCCAATTACGCTGGTGCATGATGAAATTGCCTCACCCAATCAGGATTCATTCATCAAGCAGGAAAATAATATCCCTGAGGTGCAGAGTGGATACACATGAATACATAGCACCATAAATATGCTGCCAAAGGCATGTATTTGTATTGTACATGTATTCCAAGTTGAATTCATGCACACGATAGCACGCAATAACAATTATGTCCACATATAATAGCCAACCACAAGATGAATAGAATTAGAATTAGAAAAAGATAAAACCATGTTAAATTATTTCACTAGTTTCCTTTAGTTTGTTCTGTTGGAGCAATTAATAAAACCACAGTATATTCATTTAGATATGTTTCCATTTGTTCGAAATAATAATGTCGCTGCTGCCAGCACTGAGAGGAAAGTATTGTCTGTTTAAACTGTTTCTGTGGCTGGAAAAGCTGTTTCACCACACTAATCCTGTTAAAATGGCTACCTAGAGAGCATCTGCTTATGTCTCTCTTTCCACTTTTGCACCATGTGCACTGTCAGGAAATGCAATATAGATCAGCAAAGTGTATTTCAAGCTCAGGAAAATGTCAGAGCTCTGCAGGGTCCCTTTTCCTGAAAAGGCCTTTTATGCCATTATTCATGCTGTTTGACAGGAATCATATAGAAGTTTGTATGTGTAGAAGTGTTTTTTTCTGTTCAACTTCTAGTCACTGGAACTTTTTTCATTCACGGTTAATGGAAAATATTTGTTCATATATTATCCCTTTATGACAATATTAAGAGATCTTCTCAGATTGAGCCTCTCCCTTTTCAAGTGCTTTAATTTAACAGACATCTCACTTCCATCTTAGTGTTTGTGTGTGTGTGTTTGCGTGTGTGCTCATGCATACATATGTATGTTCATGGCCGAGAATTCATTGTCCTTTTGTGAATCCCTCGTGATCCTGCCAAAATGAGTGTATTACTTCAGGATCAGCTCAGTGCGTATGCAATGAGTGAACTTAATGCTGAACAAATTATTGCTTTAGCTGCAGAACTAACATCCAAGAATTAATGAGCTCAGAGGGACAGATGGAGAGGAAACGGAAGTCAAGAAGGTTTAATTCAAAGGCAACCGGCAACTGGTCTCATCACTCAAGAAGCTTCATCGGCACTCCTGACTTTTGTGGAATCCCAGACATTTACAGCTCTGTGGGTCGTTCCCACCTTAATGTCACAGGAGAGTTGTTGGAGTTACATGGCGTCACTGAAAGTCATCAGACGAGTTAAGACCCCAGTATACTTCAAAAGACGTAAGGCAAAATAACAGGCCAGATGGTTCTGGAATACAACATGCAGTTGAATGCTTAAGAAATGTCTCCTTTCTTTTCTACTTGTGATACTTCCCCGTCTGGCCATAATTGTTCTAAGTAGGCTTATTGTATGACATACAGGTACAGAAATCTGTGGAATAGCTCAGGAACTCCAACAAAAGTGTTCCAGGTTTTGCTAACGATGCTAGTGTAGGTACGCTACCAATATCTGACGCTAACAGCAGAGGAAGTGAATGAAACAGAAGAAAAGGTATGGCGTGTGGGTGAGAGAGAGAGAGAGAGAGAGAGAGAGAGAGAGAGCAGAGGGCAGAGGAAGAGGCTTGATGAAGAGGTACACTGCTACTAGAATATTTGCAAGCTTGGATCAAAACTCACCATTTAACTGAAGTGACTGATCAGCTGAGTGAGCGAATCTGTCAGATTTATTGATCACTACTACGTGAGGCAAATAAAGTTTGAAACATCACCCAGATTTCAAACCACAGAAATTTACCACCAGAACTGAAATAGGTCTTAATTTTTGCGTGATGATATGTGTTTAAAAATAAGGAAATACCATAGTAACGCCTCTTTCAAGGCAAATGCTAAAACATGCCGGTAAAAGGTGTTTATAATGACGGCACATGGTTGCATGATGACATTTTCCCCTCATCAACATGTTAAATCTGGCACTGTGTTTTATGAATCCTGCCCAAAAGCTTATCTTGGGAGCGCTGCACAAAGAACACTGAAAGATCCTGAATTGCTGCTTATTGAACATTGTAAGGCACCTTTTTTCCCTGAATGTTCTACTTTCTATGATGTACGCTAGAGGTTTTAAAGGACCATACCACTCATTTTTCATGTTTGAGCCTAATAAAGTCAATTTTCATACGTGTTATACTGACAGTCATTTCCCAAAGGATGAAACCATATTTCAGCTTTCCTGATATTTTGCAAAATCTCTTAATCTTTCAAAATCAAATATTCAAGCAATACACCCACCTTAAAAATCCATGTTTCTCCTGCTAATAGTTATGCAGACTTATGAAGTCACAGTCCTTTAAATTTTTCTATAAACACAGGTCTTTGGGACTATATTCCCTGGTGGAGGCATACATTCACTCCACGCTTTTTATTGAGCTTAAACACTAACATTACATAACTTCTAAAAAAAAACCTGAATACACGTCTTGTTGGTGATGATGGATTACCTATCCCAAGAACGTTTCAAGTATCAACAAGTTGATTTTAATAGAGAATGAACTGAAACCAATGGAGGTCTGGAAGGTAGGAAAAACATTTTTAATTCACCGTTCCAGTAGTATGCTTTGAGAAATGATTGTCAGTAATGTTACATGTGTGAAAATTGAATATATTAGGCTCAAACATGCAAAATGGATGGTATGGTCCTTTAAGGTGTCAAATAGTCTGGAAAAAAATGGAAGAACAGAAAAAAAAATGAGAGAGATTCTTCCAAATTAAACCCAGCGTCAGACGTAATCTTTATTCAGGAAATACTTCTGTAGTTGTTCTACTAGGCAACTATAGAAGGTGTTTAAGTTTAATTATGTTTTTTACATTGCCTTTTGCTGGAATTGAATTCCTGGTGTTTTTTAAATGTGTTTTAGCCGGATCTAGACAGAGTTCTGCTCTTGGCTCTTACAGTTGCTTTCTGACTGTGAAAAATGAAACTGTTTAAAAAAAAAAAATTGCTAAATTTAATCAGTTTTGGCTGATTTGCAGCAGATGTTTGGGAAAGATGCTGTCCTGGTTCTAAAGGAAAAAAACGCACAGCGAGGAGGGTCTGTGCTTGATGAGTCATAAGCTCTGGCACACAGTGGCGAGCACACCATCTCTGAACAACTTGGAACACTTTGAAATTAGATTTCTCTAATCCTGTAGCTAATACGATACAAAGACTCCACGACTTAGTATTAGCAAACAGTATTTAATGCCTCAGTTCCTTCAGGATCCATTCTGCCCCCAGTGCTACCAGCAGACAGATTTACTGAGACACACCGATGCGGATGAGGTTCTTAACCCAAACTCCTGGAAAGCTCCCTTCTATCCTAGCAGAGACGGAGCACACACCTAGGCCAAACAATCTTCTGATTTAGCTTTTTTTTTTTGCCAATATAAAGCCTGATTTGTACTATCATTATCTTTAAATCAGATGTGTATGAAATGAATGTAATATGTCAAAACCATACTGAACTGCAAGCATGGTCTTTTGCTATGGCTGTAGCAAAGAGAGTCATTTTAAAGGAATGGAAATCTCCCTTTTCACCAGTTTTTAAACAGTGGCTAAATGATATGGTTTCTTTTTTACACCTAATTTAAAAAGAAATTTGAAATTACAAAATAATTTTAAATAAAGTATCCTTTCAACCTAGAAAGGATACATTATATAAAGACAGGTTCCATGGCACAGTTTAATCAGATTTGAGGTCCCTTTTTAAGTAGCCTCAAGGAGTAAAAAGCTACTTTCTGAATTGAATGATATATAATCACACTTTAAATTTTGTTACTTTTGATACTGTACCTGCTATTGATGTAAAGGCACAGCTGTGAATGGTCTGACTGGCATTTTAGTGTATGTGTGTGGAAAAGTGTGGGGTGAGTTGTTGTGGTTCCCTTTTTTTTTTTTCTTTTCTCTTTACTGTCTTTGTTAAATGTTTTAGCTGTTTGGCTTATTGAAAATTTATAAATAAAAGGTTAAAAAATATATGTCAAAACCATTTTACACTGCTGAAGTAGCATCATCTTAGCTACACTTGTGATGGAAATCGTCTGAAACCGCTGAACACACACACATGAAATAATGCATAAACACTGATAGGCTGAAGGTTAAAGAATATTATTGTACAGTAAGGAGACAAACCTTGACATAAAAGTCAATGGAGAAAAATCCGCAGTCTTAAAGAAAATAAAATGGGAGATAGGTTTTATAGTTCTTCAAAGACAAAGAAACAGAACCTGATTGGAGAGCTTTTCCACAATGTATGCATTTAATCTATAGGCACAGAGCCATAAGATGACCTCAGAAGAGATTCACATGCTAACTACACACTGGACACGTGTCACAGTACGTGGTCATACAACGTCTGGTTGTAGTTCAAAGAGCAGCTCACCTCCACTGCAAAACAATACACTCTTTGTGTAAGTCTGAGGTCAAAGGTCAGATAGAAGAATTTGGATCAAATTTGGATAAAATGATAAAACCCAAGTACTGAGCTTGCTTTTACCTTTCCATGCTGTTGAATGTTTATGTATGGCGACACAGCAGCAGATGACCGTGAAAAGATTTTGCAGCTCATCTTTCTCACACTGCAGCAGGAGAAGCTGATATTTGTTGGAAAGAAAGATTAGAACTTCTGTTTATTCATGTAACTCAATCACAAAACTGCCCAAACCTCCCCAAAGCATGTCTCTGTAGATCACCTAGTCCTCATTTTCTTTTTTTTTTTTAAATATACATATTTTATTAGTTATTTCTACAATTAACAATACAAACCAAACACGACATGAAAATCAAAAAACAGACAAAAAAACGTCCAGTCAGTCGTAGTCCAACCCCACCTAATCCCCAACTGTAATGACAAAAGAGAGGAAAAACACAAAAAGATCATTTATCCTGCATTCCCTCCCTTNCCCCAACTGTAATGACAAAAGAGAGGAAAAACACAAAAAGATCATTTATCCTGCATTCCCTCCCTTTCTTGTAGCTTCCATTTCAGAAAACTGTCCTTTCATTAATAAGTTGTAGGTTTCTGCAGGAAGGACCTCCATAGGCTCATAAACATCTGATTACTGCCTTTAATGCAGAGCTGATCCTTTCATGGAGAACACATTAAACATTTCTTTAAGCCACAAAGTAAAAGTAGGAGGAGCCTAATTAATCCATTTCAATAAAATACATTTTCTTGCCGTAGATCGTCTCGTCATTTTGTGAAGAACCCCTGCTGATAACACTACTGTTTGTACCAGATGAGTGTTGCCTCAAAGGAGGCAACACTCATCTCTCTCAACACAAACAGCAGAGAACTGCCAGGGGACGCCGTGTGGAGCGTGCTTTGTGTAGCGAGAAGAAGTCATAGGTAGACTGCCTCCTTGTAGCAGAGGCATAGTGAAGTTGTTGGTGTTTGAGAGAGAATTCACAGCAGGGCACACGTCTGTGCTTCCTGCCTCTTTACCATTGATAGAGAGCAGCAGTCTGTATGATAGACGCTTTTACCAATCAGCCGAGCCTCTCAAGCACAAAACACCAGGGAGCCCTGCCTGTTTACACCCTCAACGGGCCAAAAAGCACAAGTCTGATTGGATGACTGCCTCATGGATGACGGTTCTCTCTCTCTCTCTCTCTCTCTCTCTCTCTCTNTCTCTCTCTCTCTCATACCTGTAAACATTCCTCTGCATCTCTTTACAACTTTTTTTTTTTATTAACTTCTCTTTTAACTTGTGTTTTACTGTCTTTATCCTCCCCTACCTGACGCTGTTGCTTGTTGTCTGCGCTGACACACAGCATGCGGCCATGCATACCTGCACACGCAGCAATCACTCCTGCACCGCAGCAAATGCAGCATCCAACAAGCTCATTCAAGGCAACAGCAGTATTCCTTATTTTGTTATTGTAGTGTACAGAGTGGCTAAAAGTACTGCACCTCCCTGTATTTTAGTGTAAACTTGTCTTTCTGAGTTAAAATACCACTCCACACACAACAACATGCATTTTTAGTGTGTTAGAGTAAGTATAGCTGAAAAAAAGCCAATAGTTGTTAATAGTGTTAAGCAGGAAGACACTTTAGACATATTGTTAAGATTTGAAGAAGAATACCAATATTATTAGTAGAGATCAAACAGGAAGTTAAAACATCTTCTTTGAGGCAGGGTCAGAGGTCAAATGGTTTTAGTCATATGACCTGCTCTGAAATCCACATTTAAGTCTAAAGAATAGCTGAATATTCTGAATGAAAACTCAACTACTTGTAAAACACCAATAAATGAATTTTGTTGTGTTTGGAGTGATACTTTGGTAAAGTTTACACAAAAATACAAGTTTTACAGTATTTTTAAGTATTACAAGTTGCAATACTTTTGGCCAGCACTGTATGTAGTGTGTGTGTGTGTGTGTGTGTGTGTGTGTGTGTGTGTGTGTGTGTGTGCGTGCGTGCCAGCTGTAATCGCCATCCTTTATTTTATTTGGATGTAATCTCTGTTATCTTCTATCTACAGGATTATTGAATAAGATGAGGGAGGCAGATAGTCAGATATAATAACATTTAAAATTAGATGGGCTAAGACGCAAACACACACACACACACACGTAGAAACAAAATATCACAGAATTTGGTAATGAAGTATCTGGTAGAGGTTTTTAAAAGTCAGCAGCTGCTTTGATCTTTTTTACATGTTGGTCTTGATTATTTGCGCAGCGTTTATAGAAATTTGATGACTAAGAATAGGGTTATTCTGTGAGATCAACGTACTCTACTGCATGTGTGTGTGTGTGTGTGTGTTGATCTTCCCCAGGCAAATGTAAACAAGCTGGAATTGAATTATTGGAATTAATAAGCTCCTGTTTTACTTTCCTGCCTCTTCTCCACGTCTGACTTGTAATCAGATGATTTAAGGGTTTTGAGTGGCTGCTTGTGTGTTTGGTAGGTTTTAAGATCCATAATAGGATTTCTGGTTGAATAAAATATAGATAATAATCCATCAAGTAATGTGTTCATGTTACTTCAAGTGTTTTTTCTTTTTTTTTTTTTTTTTTTTNTTTTTTCAGGAAAACTGTCACAGCTGCCACCAATTGCTGCCTTTATTTCTGCGTGTAGGCTGACAGACGTAACCCGGTCGACAGTACTGCTTTCTCAGAGACAGCTGATCAGTTGATCTTATCAATCAATCAATCAATACGTGTTAGATAATCAGTCTGCTGGTCGGGTGTTTAGTCTTTATGGTATATTACAACATCATTACATGATGTTTGATCAGATCTCACTCAGATTCTCGTGGCTGCTGATTCTCGTGCCTGAACCCCCCCNCCACACACACACACACACACACACACCAATCACACGTTAAAGACAGTACTGTGTGAATTTATCTGTTATCTTTGTGTCAGTCTCTTGAGATGTGATTTAACGTGTCGAAGTCGCTTTGACGTCAGATGAAACAGAATAAAGCTGTTAAATATGAAGCAGCTCGTTTATAAAGCAGAATTTACATTTCCTCTGCCGGTTTAACGTGAATGTCGCTCTGACACCAGAGGTCGCAGTATAAAACGTGGCTGTTCAGTTCATTAACATGCCAATTTTCACTGGCTTTTACCTGTGACACACCTTACCACAATGTGTCCATAGTGGGACACCCCGTAAGGAAGCTTTATGAACGAGCTTCAGTTATCGTAGCAGTTATTAAGTGTGACTGTAGTTATCATGATTTTTATGACTCCTTATCAATAACTTTACTAACTTAAGTATGTATTTACTTTAAGGACCATACCACCTATTTTGCATGTTTGAGCCTAATATATTCAATTTTCATACATGTAACGTTACTGACAATCATTTCCCAAAGCATACTACTGGAACGGTGAATTAAAAATGTTTTTCCTACCTTCCAGACCTCCATTGGTTTCAGTTCATTCTGCTATTAAAATCAACTTGTTGATACTGTAAACGTTCTTGGGATAGGTAATCCATCATCACCAACAAGACGTGTATTCAGGTTTTTTTAGAAGTTATGTAATTTTAGTGTTTAAGCTCAATAAAAAGCGTGGAGTGAATGTATGCCTCCACCGGGGAATATAGTCCCAAAAGAAGACCTGCGTTTATGGAAAAATTTAAAGGACCGTGACTTCATAAGGCTGTGTAACTATTAGCAGGAGAAACATGGATTTTTAAGGTGGGTGTATCACTTGAATATTTGATTTTGAAAGATTAAGAGATTTTGCAAAATATCAGGAAAGCTGAAATACGGTTTTATCCTTTGGGAAATGATTGTCAGTAATGTAACATGTATGAAAACTGAATGTATTAGGCTCAAACATGCAAAATGGGTGGTATGGTCCTTTAAGTCAGCTACTTAGTTAGGGCTGCTTACGAGAAAACCTACGTGTGGAATGATCCTGAGTTGCACTGTGTGTGTTTCTCACATTCAGATGATAGAAATGAACTGCATCACGTCTCTGAGGTTACCAGATCACGTTCACTGGATCAAGGTTTTGGTGTGTGTGGACTGTGGTGTATTGACTCAGCTCTCCTGATTCAGCTAATCAATCGAAGGGGAAGATGGAAAATATGCAGTGTTTTGGGTCCCGAGGGCCATGATTGAGAACCTAGGCCACAGATAGAGAGGGGTCACCACAAAACAAAACGATTTTTCTGAGTGATCATCTTGATCCCATGATGAAACACTCTTGATCCTTTGCAGTATGCATACAAAACAAATAGACCTGTTGCAGTTGCTGTGGCCTTGCATACTGTGCTTCAGTACTCGGAGGACAGAAATGTACATGCATGGATGCTTTTTGTGGATTACAGCTCAGCATTTAATACGATCATTCCCTCTAGGCTATACACTAAATGAGGAGAACTTGGTTTATGTAACTCTATATGTAAGTGGATTTCTGATTTTCTGACTGGTAGACCACAATGTGTTAAAATGGGTAACACTATCATCATCACTAACTGTAAACAGGCTCACCACAGGCTGTGTGTTAAGCTCTCTCTTCTCTCTGTAACACTGTAAAGCCAATCACAGCAGTAACCACATTATAGAATTCGCCATTGATACAACTGTGATTGGCTTGATAAATGATAATGATGAAAGAGCGTACAGAGAAGAGGTGAACAATTTAGCAGCTTGGAGCCTCGAGAATAATCTGGTCCTGATTGTAAATAAAACTACAGAGCTTATTATTGACTTCAGGAAGAGCAATCACACCCATGCACCCACTGAAATTAATGCTCAGCCTGCGGAGGTTGTGAACAATTTCAGGTTTCTCAGGGTCCTGCTTTCTTCTGATTTAACTTGGTCTAGCTTATTATCCTGAAAATCTGGACTCTGGTCTGGATCCGGACCGAACCACAACTGTCTCCGTAAATTATACTTTTCATATGTATTATGTGTATTATCTGAGACATCACTGTGACTCAACGAGTCAAAACTCTCTGCTTTCTCTGCTGCAAAGTGAAACCGAATGTCCGGCTGAGAGTTGACAGCTAGTTTGACACCTTAAATTGTCGGTAAAAAATTAGGATCCCACTCTGACCCTGGCTTGAATGAGTTTAATAAGGTCCAATAAGACCTTCATCTTATTGAAAATTTTCTTTGTGGACCTTTAAGATTTAGTTCCCCTGTTCTAGCTTCATTGAAAAAATGATCTCAACAGCGCCTCTATTTTCTCAGGAAGTTGCACAAAATGAGAGTAAAACCATCCGACTCAGTTTCTACAGGTGTGCTGCTGAGAGCATCTTAACAGGAAGTATCACAGTACGGTACGGGAATTCCACAGTACAGGATCGCCACGCCATAAGTACAGTCATCAAAACTGCACAAAACATAACTGCTGTAGCTCTACCACTGATTGATGTGGTGTTTTCTGAACACTGCGTTAGTAAAGCTCAAAGCAACAAGGATCCTTTCCTGCAAACTGTTTGTCTGCTGCAGTCTAGCAGGCAGTACTGCAGTATTCACACAAAAACCACACGATGTACGGCTTCTACCCACAGGCTATACGAACTCTCAGTAATTCAAAACGGATATGATAAAACCTTTTCTATGACTGCGCTACACTCAGAAAAAATAATTCGGCCTAATTTGTAAGATTTATGTATTTTGATTGCATATAAAATTTCCATTCATTAAATTGTGTACATTTAATAGAAACGAGTCAGTATTAAGTTTCAGTATAACTTTTAACATTGCGTAACATATTTCATCTTTCCCCGGTGCAGTCATTCCAGATTTAAGCAGTGCCTTCTTTAATTCTCCCACTGTAAATGGAACACCGCTCATCATCAGTGTTATCTTTCTTACTTAATGCCTCCATATTCCTTGATTTTATTTGAATGGCTAAATGCTAGGAATTTGATGATTTAAATAAAACCAAGTTGATTGTAATACTTAATTCTAAACTGTGCCGTGAATCATTTTTTCTGAGTGTTATAGCACTTTAGATAGTATCATGCTGTTATGATTTTTTATGGTCTTAGCTATGTCTTGTTTTCTCTTATGGTTTGTATGTTTTTTTCTGTTATGTGGTTGTGTATAAGTGTGCGGTTCTGAGTAAGCATCTCATTGTTTTTAACACCCGTGTTTTAAACGTATGACAGTAAAAGCTGAACTGAACTATGCTGATTGGAGTGGTCTGTTCCAGGATGACAGTATTCCCAATCTACAGAACACAAGGGGTCAGCCTGTGGTTTAATGAGCATGAAAATGATTTACTCTATATACTCAAGTATAAGCCGAGTTTTTATTACCAAATTTCACAAAGCAAATCAGGGGTCAGCTTATACAGGAGAAATTCAGATTTGATCCCAGAGAAGGAAATTTCCAGGAGTGGAAATACTACCATTACCACTACCCATGAAAATAGTTTAAATCATACCTTAGAATGAGATATTTCCTGACTAAACATCTTATCCAGCACATTTTGCGGCAGCCAGTAAGCTCTGCTGTGATTGGTCAGTTACAGTAATCAGCTGCTGAAATAAATATCATATTTACTGGTGTTAGAGCCATTTCTTGGTTAATTATCAAATGTTTAAAATATTTAATTTGGGAAAAGTGAAATCAAATACGTTATTATTTTTGAATATTTATATCTTAACCGATTAATTAGGTGATGATTGCCAGCTGCTTCATGGAGGAGGAGGAGTCTATTTATAGATGCTCAGCTGGAGGCGGAGCCAGTGTTTATGAGGAATGGGGCAGCATATAGTTTCTGACCTCACCTCATGTTTTGTTATTTTGATTTTGAAAATAAATAATTTACAAAAACAACAAGAGTGCAATGTTATCATTCCGGCGTGCGTCAGGAAGAGAAGCCCCGTTAAAGCGGTGAAGTTTTAAAACAGCCTCCACAACCGGTATGAGGATTATTTTCATAAAATCACAGGAATACTATGACAATACTCAGGAAAACAGGTAATTTGCTAAACAAATAAATTGATGNTCACAGGAATACTATGACAATACTCAGGAAAACAGGTAATTTGCTAAACAAATAAATTGATGGAACACCATCGGGGGTCGGCTTATACACGAGATCGGCTCCAGTATATACCTGTATATGTACATCATATGCTCTGGCCTTCACAGTCACCAGTTCTCAACCTAACTGAACATTTAGGGAGATGTTGGACCAATGTGTGAGTCGGCATTCTTCACCACCACCACTATCAAAACACCAAAAGAGAGATTATCTTTCAGAAGAATGATGTTCCATCCCTCCAGCAGAGTGTCAGAGATTTGTGCAGTCTGTACCAAGGTGAACTGAAGCTGTTCTGGTGGCTAACACTTTACCAAGACACTTTATTTTTAGTTATACAACTTATTCATGCTTATCTCTAATCTGTAGAAGCCCCTGAGAGTGGTCCATTGATCCAACTTTCCTCTCAGTATTCCTGTTGTTTTGTCACTGAACTTTCTTTATCATAAACTTTATGACAGCATCAACCTTCAGGTTTCCTTAACAAAACAAACAGGGAGGAAACGTATTATCATTCCTGTCTGTCCTGTTACTTCTTATTCACAGTGTCATGTCTTCCAGATCCTTTCCCTTTGCTATTCCGTTCCATGTTCGGTGTTAGTGAAGTTCAGCCATCCTTGTGCCTCTGTTGTTTTCCTGAAACATCAGAAACCAATAATCCCTGTTTTTATCTGTCTCTCTGCAGCTTTTTGATGGAATTGAATGCGAGTTCCCCATATTTTTCGTCTACATGATGATTGACGGTAAGCCTTGTTTTTTTTCCATAGCTGCTGTTAGGATGCCATATGCTTCTCAGGAGGGTCATTGGCAAAATGGAAGACAGCCTTAGTAGCATTTGACAGGAAATTAAATCTTGTTTTGCAGGTGTTAGAGGACAGAGAAGTGCTTTTTTAAAAGGATGCGAGGTAGAAGAGTTGTGCATTTAGCTTCTCCAAAAATATACATTTATGCATCGTTCACTCACCCCGTCAGTTTAAGCAGAATTTAAAATTAGATTGCAGTTGATTTTGCTGTAGTGCTCACCAGATGCTGCAGAATTCCCAGAGATTTAGAAATTGTAGGAGAGAGAGAAATTCATGGTGCAGTTTTAGACCTGTAAGTGCTATATTATGGGAATATGTATATGCACACTCAAACTCATAAATATGGAAACAAAATAGGTATGCATACACAAACACACATAATCACTTCGACTTTCACACACACACACACACACACACATATATATACACATATGGTATTTATAGTTTGCTCTCTANACACAAACACACATAATCACTTCGACTTTCACACACACACACACACACACACACATATATATACACATATGGTATTTATAGTTTGCTCTCTAAATATATGTGGGTATGTCTTCACGTGTTATAATCAGTTAGAAATTGTAGTTTGTATTATAATTTGTTAATTTTATTTTAATATTAATATTATTTAATTGTAATTGCAGTTTGATATTTTGATAATTGGACTGTTCCTGTCACTGTTATTAATAACTTTGCTGTTGTTGCGTGTGTGTGTGTGTGTGTGTGTGTGTGTGTGTGTGTGTGTGTGTGTGTGTGTGATGTAGGGGTGTTCAGAGGAAATAAGGCTCAGGTCAAAGAATACCAGGATCTACTGGAACCCATTATCTTCCAATCGTATGAGGGTAAGGAATCCAATAGATACAGTACATGCACACGTGCACGTGCACACATGCACACACACACACTCACACACACACATTTGGAGGGCAATATCATATTGTAGAAGCATATTACACGTGTTTGTACGTTATAATACTCTGTCCTGCGTGGCATATCAACACAGTTAAATTTCAGTCTGTGATGTCTTAATGCAAACTTTCTTTATTTAAATCCCATCATCCATATTCATACATCATCCTGCAGCCAAGGCTGGCAGGGCCGCTAAATTCAGGTGACATTAGCCTTTCCTCGTGAACAAAGAGCCTGCACCCACTGCTCTCAGGGGAGACAGAAATGATAGGATGTCAAGAGCTTTAGGTTTTTATGGAGTGTTGATAATAGAGCAGGAATAATATGAGTGAATTAAGATTAATGGTGTGAGGCAGAGCAGATTTAAGTGGCCCCAGATGCCTCCGTAGCAATTTTGTACAGGTCATGTATGAATTAACAAAACTCTTGATGCTAATTAGCTGGGTTTTATAGGATTTCACGAGTGTATTTCCTTTCTCTTCCACCATTAAGGTCTATTAAAAGTCTAAACCCACAAATGTATTCACCATTGTCTGCTTTCAGAAATACACAACACATGCAAGGCTCAGAGACACACTGCTGTGTTAAGTAACCACAATAGCTTCCCTTTGGGTTAGTGTGTTAAAACATATACAACTGCCACCATGCAGGTTTTAATGTGCAATATAGACAGCCTGTACACACGTAATACACATAATAATAACTTTATTTATACAGCACTTTTTACAGACTGGAGTCACAAAGTGCTTTACATGAAGATAAAACAAAATGAAGAATAAAATAAGAGGAGGTAAACATAATACCTTGAAATTACACAATAAAATAGTACAAAAAGCTTTTATGAAATAATAAAACAAAGCAATCTAAAAAAAAAAAACAGGAGAAAACAGTAAAAATCAAAACCACATCATCCAATAGCCTGCTTATAAATGAGTCTTAAGATGCTTTTTAAAAGTGTTTCTGCTGATTTTAACTCCAGCAGCAGAGCGCTCCTCAGCTGAAAGGCTCGTCTGCTCGGTTTTAAAATCTGTGTGAGGCACCGTCAGCAGTTTCTGAGCTGATGATCTGAGGGAGGAGTTGGGGTTGAACAGATCAATCAGTTCTGAGATGTATTTTAAAATGAATTCTAAAATGTACAGGAAGCCAGTGGAGAGAGAATAGAATCTGTGTAATACGACAACATTTCCTGGAGTTAGCTAAAAGTCGTGCAGCAGCATTTTGACCGGTTTGGAGTGTATTTAAAAGTGATTTATTTAAGCAGATAAAAAGAGAGTTGTAATAATCTAATATGGAAGAGATAAAAGCATGAATAACCATTTCCATATCTACTCTGGATACTATAGTGCTCAGTTTGGCTTTGTTTCAAAGATGGAAGAAGCAAAAGCAGGTCAGTTGTTTTATATGACTGTCTCGGGGCAAAAATTACACACATGTTTCGGAGGCTAACTTGGACCGTGGAGTGTAGGGGTCCAACACACTCCCTAATCCTGGAGTTGTTACTATCAGGGGCAAGAATAAGTGTTTCGGTTGTTTCAGCATCACATGCAAAGAAGGTGCTTCTCCCCCCCCNACACAGACACTCACACTGCTTACAGGCAGGCCTTGTCTCTCTTACCAGGCCATGCTGTGATCCCTAAATACTACTACGTACCGGCTGACTTTGTGGAGGCGGAGCAGAACAAGCACAGAAGCCAGAAGCGTTTCCCTAGCAACTCCGGCCGTGATGGGAAGGTCTTCCTGTGGGGTCAGGCCCTTTACAACATCGCCAAACTACTGGGTAGGTGTGTGTGTGTGTGTGTGTGTGTTGAGTAGAAAAATACTTCAAAAGTTGGCATAATGTTTGCTTTGCATTGTTTTTCATCATTTATGGTTAAAATGATGATTGTAATTATCACTCAGTTCTTCACTGAAGTGTCTGAGTGTGGGTGTGTGTGGGTGTATGCACGAGTTTACTTTGTTTGTGGTGACAGTATTTGTGGTTTTGTGTGCATCTGCATGTGTGTGTACTCCAGTCGATGAGCTGATCAGCCCTAAAGACATTGATCCCATTCACCGTTACGTGCCACGTCAGGACCAGCGCAACGTCAGCATGCGATACTCCAATCAGGTAAGATTTCACACGCTAGCATGATCGAGCCTGAACTTCCCTCATCTCATCGTTTCAACTCCTCTTAAAAGCGGAGAATAAATGCTCATATCATAAAAGTCAATTCCAGCAACAACAACTATAAGAGCAGTTTTTTTTTTGTTAAAACTGATGCTTTGGGCTGTATGGCAGCCAGGGTCAACACCACTTACACAAAGCATTCTACAACAAACAATCACATAAAGCAGCCTCTGAAAGCCTCTGAAATCAGAAATGGCCATGAATGAGTTGGTTATACTGTCATATGAACTGACATGATCAGATGAGTGGTGTTACTGGTGTTGGATGTAGGTGACGCCACATGAGCTCCACTGTCTGCAGATGTTCACTTTTAGGAGGGAAATCTCACTGAGAAATAGTGAGTATTTTTAACTATTGTCATTTTAAAGGACGATACCACCCATTTTGCATGTTTGAGCCTAATATATTCAAGTTTCATACCAAACCATTCCCCAATTTCACCCAAATTTCACCATTTCCCAAAGGATAAAACCGTATTTCAGCTTTCCTGATATTTTGCAAAATTTCTTAATCTTTCAGAATCAAATCTTCAAGTGATACACCCACCTTAAAAATCCATGTTTCTCCTGCTAATAGTTACACAGCCTTATGAAGTCACGGTCCTTTAAATTTTTCCATAAACACAGGTCTTCTTTTGGGACTATATTCCC
>VXCM01003761.1:2372-18065 GCA_014773175.1 Lucifuga dentata | reverse complement strand
GAAAAACAGTTTTAATTCACTGTTCCAGTAGTATGCTTTGGGAAATGATTGTCAGTAACGTTACGTGTTTGAACATTGAATATATTAGGCTCAAACATGCAAAATGGCTGGTATGGTCCTTTTAAGTGTTCCTCCTTCCCAGTCCTGTGTGCTGTGTGTGCTGAAGTTTTAATTACAATGCATCTGTCAGCCCTAAACCGCAGACGTTATTCATTTATACCTGCATAACTATTAGCAGGAGAAACATGGATTTTTAAGGTGGGTGTATCACTTGAAGATTTGATTCTGAAAGATTAAGAGATTTTGCAAAATATCAGGAAAGCTGAAATACAGTTTTATACTTTGGGAAATGATTGTCAGTAATGTAACATGCAAAATGAGTGATATGGTCCTTTAACTTTACAAGTTTTATAGAATTTCTCATCCTTTTTTTCCCTATGCGGAGTTTATCTTTCCAGGAAAAAACAGGTTACAAGGTGTCTTCTTCAGGTGGAATCTGAAGCATTTTACACCTACGTGGTTTAATCCAGTTCAACGGACTCGGGTTCACGTTCATCCTTGGTTCATTTATAACAGCATTTGCACTTTGATGAAGACCAAAACAGCGGCATTGACACTCTTTAGGGGATATGGTGTTGGTCCAGTCCCAAACTAACTCTAGAACAGTTTGTGGGGTGAATATGGTCTGAACTAAAACAAGGCAATCTATTGATCTATTGATTGATCTAGAACCAGAGAGAGCGCTAGGTGTGCATGGTTAACATTAAGTTAAATCAAAGGGATGCTATGGAAAGGTCATAGCATAAAGCAACTGATGCATCTTCAGATTGTCACGTTTAAGTCGGCATGCCCTTGTTTGTGCTCCATTCTCCTGTTCAGCTGTCTGAGGGCGACACATCTTCTTTGCATAATTTCAAGAATATGTGGTTTTTGAGATGCATTCTGCTGGCACATATATGGCCCAAACGGTGATTACAACCAGGAATGTTTGCCATTGATGGATGTTATTCCATATTACAAACATCTCCCTGTTTTGATTTTCTTGCTCCCGCTTCCAGACATTCCTGACCAATTAGCAGAGGAAGCATTCTCACATGCCTTTTGTTGATATTTGTTAGTTTCTTGGATTTTTTTCTGTGAAAACCAAATTGAATGAAGGATAAATGCAATAAAAGTCACACGAACCTACACCTTTGCTGTCAGCAAGCACTTCAGCAATGACCCCAGAGACAGAACAAGTCCCTACCAGCCACAGCAGAGGGGTTAAAGGTCAAAAAGTGGAGCCAGACTCGCTCAGATGACTTATGGCTGGATAACAAAGACTCAGCTTTTTATCAAAACCCACGAGTATGTCTGAGTGTTTAGTCCAGACGAAGTGACTTTCTTGGTCCAGGAAGTGATCTGGAGGAGGATGATGATGATGATGATAATCTGCTTGATGATGACATGAACCCAAGCTTGGGATCTGAATTTCACTGAATTGTACCAGAACAATAGGAGTACAAACATTCTGAAACAATTTTAAAGAGACCATTTCAAAATTTTAGTATCGGCATATCAGCGTCATCTTGCTTATTGTCAGTCTGCAGGAAGAAGGAATATACTGTACATTGTGCTGGCAGCATGTGTTCATCAATTTTCCTCTGAACTGGGATGTAGGTGTCAGGAAAGCCTCAGTTAGGCTGCATATTTTGTCAAGATTGCTCAAATTGTAATCATAATAATGCTTTGATGGCACTAGATTTGTTGGCAGCATTATGCTTCATGTGAGTCCTGTCTCTGATGGCAGCGAGCGCTGCTCTGCATGCAGCCCATCAGCCAAGCCTATCACATTTAGTTTGATGTTTTTAACTGCGGGCAGTCCAAATAAATGTGAGTGAATAAACGGTTTTACTCAGATTTCATTTGTGGAAAAATTGAAAGCCCAGTGGTTTGGTGCCCCAGAGATGAGACAGGATGTTTTTATGGTGAAATGCTATTCGTGGTCGGCACAACATATTACTGCCGGTTTGACAAGTTGTCACTGAAATTAATTCAAACCGGGGAAAATTTAAGCGGATACTCTCAGTTTCTTCAATGAATAGAGCAAGTAGGGGGAAGCGAGCTGATGATGAGCTGTCACTGGAAGTTTGAGAGACACTTTTAAAAGCCAAAAACATACAATTTTCATTTTCTTTATTGTACTTGAGTGCTTCAAATGCTTTTTATAGCGTCTCGACAATTGCACAAAACAGGTTTTGCATCTGTTCCTGGCCAGCTTTTGCTCTTTAATCCCAGACACTGTCAAATATAAAAGCCTCGCGTACCATAAAACCACGCAGCTATTATGCTGTCAGCCACACTTTGAGTTTGGGGAAACATCAAATGAGACTGACTGCTCAGGTAGCTCGTTTGAAATAACAACACACAGTATAATCTACCATGTCATATTTGTGCTGTGCTGTGTCATTTTAAGTCATTTTCACAGAATGAGTTACAATTAAAAAGGAAATTATGTTCCAAACACTTTAGTGCATGTGTGTTTTGGTTGGTGACTTCAGAGTTTAGAAATCTTGAGAATTTACTTTCCATTGCTGAAATCAGAGTCAAGCAGTGTTTCCTTGAGAGAGGACATGCACAGTATTTTCACTATGTTTCAGCATGACATGAATGCAGCAAATTAGCAGACTTTCAGCTTAAACATCATCTGCATAGCAGCGTGCCTCCATCCTGCCCTCAGCCAGGGTGTGTATGTGTGTTTGTTCATTCATGAGGCAGGTGCAAAGCTAACGCTACCTCTGTCCAAGTTTCTGAGTTGGACGAAGCTGGACCTGACAACGGAAGTTACCTGCCTGTTAAAACTTAGATCACCATCAAATATAACACTCAGGTTCTTAGCATATGATCTGATGTAGATGGAAAGGGTTCTGGGCAATGACAGTGGTATTGTATGGGGGGTCAAAGAGTAAAATCTCTGCCCTGTCCTCATTTAACTGAAGTAAATTTTGAGCCAACCAGTCTTTAATGTCTTGGAGACAGTTTTGAAATTGAGTCATATCGGCCTGATTGAGAGGAGGTAGATTTGAGTGTCATCTGCGTAGCAGTGAAAAGAGACGTTATGAGTTTGGATGACTGTTTTGTCATCTCCATTGCCTTTTGTGATCCTTTGTCATCTTCCTTTTTCTTTATCAGATCATTTTATTCTTTCTCATTGCTGTTTAGAGCCTTTGGTTTATTTTGCTGTAGCTTTTACCTCTTCTGTCCCAAAATTTTGGTTTGTGAAATTTAAGAGGAAGGAAGACAGAGAGGAAAGAGCAAAGAGGAAGATGAGAGAGAGGAGAGTTAAGATGTGTGTGTGTGTGTGTGCGCGCGCGCGCGCGCATGCATCCATCAGTACGTGTCACTATACTATTCTTTNGTGTGTGTGTGTGTGTGTGTGTGTGCGCGCGCGTGCGCGCGCATGCATCCATCAGTACGTGTCACTATACTATTCTTTATGTATATCTATATGAGACATGTGAGGTCTATGGAAACGTGATATTGGGCTAAATAAATAAACTTGACTTGACATGATGTCAAGTCAAGTTTGTATGCATATATGCATGCATTTATGATGTGTGTTTCCTGTTCAGACAGTTGTATGCATGTGTACGTATCTGTGTGTGTGTGTTGGCAGTATGAGTAACACATTTAAAGCTGTGTGTCAGTTTGCTCCATCGCTGAGAAAAGCAGCAGAGATGCTCCACAGCTCAGCCTCTGAATATGCTGCGACATTGTTTGCTTTCACATATAAGGTTACATAAGAACTAGCCTTGGCTCTGACATTATGGAAAGGCTTGAAATGGAAATATATTTCAGAGGCTGTGGGGGTTTTCTCTCTTCCAGATCATTCAGTACATGTATGAACAGTTGTGCATAATTTGATGTATTTCCACCTGAATATGTAGAAGGGTTATTTAAAAAGACCCAATGTAGCATCACATGAAGAGAGGGATAAAATGTAACCATGATGAAGTCAGTACAATTTATAGGAAGAGATGTTTGTCTCTGTAGCCTTAAAGGAACATGCCATAATTTTGCAAATATGAGCCCAATAAGTACAACCTACTACACCAGTCATCCTCAAAATCTGGACTCCGGTCCGGATCCGGACCGAACCACAGCTGTCTCCGGACTCAGAAAATTATATTTTTCGTATGTATTATTTGTATTATCTGCGAAACATCGGGCTGTGACACAAAGAGTCAAAAATTCCCCGCTTTCTCCAGCGGAAAAAGCAAAACCGAATGTCCGACTGCTGTCTGTGTGAGAATGTCTGCTCTGCTTTGGTTTGGTCCAGTCACATTCAGTGTCCCGTTATCTCCATGACAACGAGGTTGACATGGCATTGGGCTCATTAAGAGTGACAGCGCAGGTAGTTTCATCACCGGTAACAAAAATTAGGATCCCAATCCGACCTTAATAAATGCACCTTTGTCTTTGTGTCTTTGGGCCTTTTCTTTGTGGACCTTTATGATTTGTATTTGAGCACACCTGTCTACATGTTACATTACTGCCAACCATTTTCCAAAACATACTACCAACATACTAGTGGAGATTGTGCAATCGAAACATCAGTGTTTCACAGTCAGCGGCTTTTCAGGAGGGGGCCTTAGAGACATTGCCTAAAATGGCTTTTTTTTTTTTTCACTCAGTGTGCACAACAGTGTTGCCGCAAGGGACAGTAGAAATGGATGTGTCTGGTTTTGCACATTAAAGCTTTTCAAAGGTTTCAAAATTGGCCCCTAATAAAAATGATAACGCAGAAATCTATTTTGATCTCCTTTAAATATCTCTAATCCACATGATTACAATGGTGTTTATTATTTATTTATGGATTGCAGTAATTAAATTGATTACAGCAACCATTGTTTCATTGTCAGATTATTTTACCTTTCCTGCAATAAACCCTTTGACTCTGAAACCCTGTAATGCCCTGCAGAGCAAGTGACTCTTCAGTATTTCTCAGATATCGCTGAATTAGCAACATTTTATTGTCCACTTGCCTGATCTCGTCCTAGAATGTGCTGAGAATGGCACAACACAGTGTCAGTTTTATGCGGCCACTGTAATTTTAAATGTGATTATATAGCACGAATGCCCATGTTACGCATAGGGTATGGTGCTGTGCATTAAAGTTTCATTGTGTGCATCATGTGCAGGAGGGAGATGTAAAGAGTGCCTTCAACACCTGGCGTTTTAGGGAGTGAGCGTTGTTGAGGGTGGGTAGTCGTGATTTAGTTGGTGAATGGGGCATTCATGCAGCTTTAATGCCTGATGGAGTTTAATGTACAGGAACCTTTTACTACCACAATGAATTTCAAGCCCTGGTAAGGGGAATATGAGACTATAAAAGGAAGCCATACTATTTAAGTATGTATGTAAGTCAGGCAGCAAACAGTGAAAAATCAGCAGGGAACATCACTACTCTGCTGCCGGCGCCACTAATAATAACTACAAATGGATCATTTTTCAAGCCTGACGCTGGATAGATGCTGGTTTCCTTAATATTTAGCTGCTTGTTGTGTAGTGGTCTACAGTGTTGACGCATTACAGACGACTCTCTCTCCCAGGGCTGTGAGGGTGAGTCAGATCAAATGCACCCCAGGGAGCGTGGCGTGACATCGCACTGCAATAATACACAGCAGGAGCAGCAACGGGAGATATGAGAGGTCATGGATGGCTGTGGTGGTGAATTAGTTGCTTATACAAGTTGTGTCACACACATGCTTTTAATATGTTACCCTTAATCTGTTTAGCTATTTAGACATGCCACATTCTCTCCTCCTGGGTGTCTGTCTCTCTTCCTCTATTTTAATCTTTCTCTCATCTGTCTCTTTCAATCTGGTTCTGTCTATTTTTGTTAATTGAACACACCCACATATAGCACTCAAATGCATGCAAAAAATAGCACTATTTTACTAGATAAAAACAAAGCAGGTTACTCTTCTCTCCAGGAATCTCTGCCTCGTCTTGTTGAGTGAATGTGAATTTTACACACATGCAAACACGCACACACTTCTTGCACTGTGTGACAACATGATTGCCCTGGCTGCTTTTTGCACTGCCTGTGTGTCACAGGATTGATTTTAAAATACTCTTACTGGTTTGTAAAGCTCTACATGGCTCAGGACCAAAATATATCTGTGACGTGATTCTGCAGCATGAACCCTGCAGACCTCTCAGGTTGTCTGCTTCTGCTTCCTGTTCACAGAGTCAGAACAAAACACAGTGAGGCAGCATTTAGTTTCTCTGCTCCACAACTCTGGAACAAACTTCCAGAAGATCTCAGGTCTGCTCCAACCGTAAACTCTTTTAAAATCAGGCTTAAAACTTGTCTTTTTCAGCACTGATTTTAATTAAGAAATTTAATTAATTTCGCACTGTAACCACACTATAGATTATTTTATTTGAAATTACCTTATCTTCTTTCTTTTTATCTTATCCCTTTTTACACTTGGTTTTTATTTTGTTTTTAATGCATTTTAAATGTTGTTTGAATGCATTTTGTTTGTGTAAAGCACTTTGAACTGCCTCTAGGTTTGAATTGTACTATATATATAAATAAATGTGCCTTGCCTAGCCTTGATTAATGGAAAGGTTGAATTCTGGTCTACATTGCATTAGCTGTCAGTCATGAAAAGATAAGGATTGGCCTTCAGTTGGATAGTACATCAGGGACAAAACATACGTCCTTAGATTAAGGATGGAAGGAAAGAGTGGAGGATGAGAAAGGGTGGAAAAGTCAGAGCGAGAAGAAAGGGAATGAGGTCAAGAGATAGCGGGGGAGCCTGGAGAGAGAGAGAGAGAGAGAGAGAGAGAGAGAGAGAGATGGATGGAGTCAGGGAAGGAGTTTGTGAAGGAGAGAACAGAGGGAGGGAGAAAAGGAGGGAGGCAGATAGATGGGAGGAGAGAGGGAGAGCATTCTATATTTAACATGAATGTTGGTTTGTGGTTTTTAGCTCATGGACATGATTCTGGATTCAGAGTGAATAATGTAGAATAAAGGACAGCAGCTAATAATCTACAGACTGGTCCTTTCTAAACCCAAAGTACGCTCACAGGAAATGCCTACATATAATTTTTCTCTCTCGCTTTCCTTGCTCACAAACAGACACACTCCAAAAGTGCTAGACCCCGCTGTTTACCAAATGGCTTGGTGACAGGCAGGAAATGTCGGGCTCAGCGGTGTGTGACAGTAAAAGCCTGAGAGAGATGGCGACTGACCTTAACCTGCAGGGAAATGGACATCTCTTTCATACACACTCACACACTTTGCATACATTAACACAACACGGCACCCATTCTCAAGTGCATGCACGTTTTCTGTCCACTCACTGCTTTTGTGGAGACGTTTGTGTGTGCGTTACCATCTTCTTCTGTGTGTGTGATACCAGCTTTTCTTTGTGCCAGCGGCCCCATTAGTAGTGTCTGATCTGTTTTGGCCCCGTTGTTTCTTTGTCTGAGTGTTGGTGTTATTGGCCAGACTGTGTACAGTGTCTTCCTGTGTCTGGCTGACATACACCGTCTAGAAACAAAAGGGAAGGAAGCTGCCAGGATACACAACCTCAGGGGTGACAGCAAAAACACCCCAGGATAGATTAAATATTTGACCTTGCTGTGTTCAATTCATCTAAACCCTCATGTGAGTAAGACATTGATGCATCTTTAAGGTCCATCAAACCCTCTTGGTGGTGTTTTTTTTCATTGTTAGAAGGATGTCTGTGTGATGAGAGGAGGCGTCTTGGCTCTTATTAGCTGCCGGTTGGTTGTTGTTGTCAGTGTACAAGCTTCACTGATGTTCACTACAGGCCTTCACAGCTCAAACCTTTACCTGCCAGCTCTACCTGAACTCTCCAAACCGCAGCAAACAAAAGCTTGCGGTACGTTATGAGGCTGAAGAGATGGCGCTGTGTTTGCTGCTGTGTGAGTGCTAAAATTCAAATGATGTCTCTGTGCACAACAAAAATCAGTTTTACATGCGAATCTATGCTGTGCTTAAGGCCTAGTCCACACTAATATGGATATTTTTTAAACTGATATTTTCCCCCACCATTTAAAAAAAAAAATTATGTCCACACAAGCATCGTTTTACAAAATATCTNTGATATTTTCCCCCACCATTTAAAAAAAAAAATTATGTCCACACAAGCATCGTTTTACAAAATATCTGTCCACACGAGAACGCACAAACGGTTACAAACGCATGCCAGGCCAGCAGGTGGCGATAAAGTCTGACCTGACCTGGCCTGATCCATCTCTCTCTCTCTCTCTCTCTCTCTTTCTCTCTTGCTCTCTCTCTCTCTCTCTGTCTCTCTCATCTATCTATCTATCTATCTGGTTAAAGTCTGCGCAAAGTCCCATTTAGTTTAGTTAGTTCTTTAGATGAAATATTGAGATAAAAATAACATTGTGATGAGGCAGGAATCAGACTATCAATCTATCAATCTATCAATCTATCTATCTATCTATCTATCTATCTATCTATCTATCCATCCATCCATCCATCCATCCATCCACCCATCTACCTACCTATCTATTCTGGTGGACTTTAACCAGCAGATGCCATGGATCCAGTGATATTGGGTGCAGCAGCTGCAGACGCCGTTGTCTGCTGGTAAAGTGCTGCAGCAACACCAAGTTAACTTGTAAACTTGTGACTGTTATTTGCTAACTAAACATAAAGAAACCAGTACATGGTCGCCGCCATTGTTGTTGTTGTTTCTGGTGCATGCTCAACAGTTCGCATGTGCGAGTTTAGTTCTGCCATCATTGTTTTCCAAAATCTCCGTTTTACACGTTCACACAGATACACAGAAAATGGAGGTTTTAGAAATATGCACTTTAGAAGCTGTTTTAAAACATCTCCGTTTTACTGGCCTAAAACACCGTTTGCATGTGGATAAGAGGCCAAAACACAGAGGAAAATATGCATAAATATCCATATTAGTGTGGACACTAAAACTCTGAGCTCAGAATTTCTGACTCCCAGCTAGGAAAAGCCAAATAAAATGCCCCCTCAAGTCCAAATTCTGACTTGGGAAGTTGGTAAAGGTTTCACAAACCCCAGTTCATTTCAACATGAACAATAGTTAAAATACCATTTCCATCCGTCCATCCATCCATCCATCCATCCATCCATCCATCCATCCATTTCCTATACCCGTTTGTCCTGTTAAGGGTCATGGGGCCTATCCCAGCAGTCATGGGGCAAGAAAGTACCATTTCGCTTTTTATGATTGATAAATAGTGCAGTGGCCGTTCAAAACGTGCCTGTTCAGAACGGGCCAGGTCCATCATTTATGTTTTTTATTCATTTTGAGTTTTCAGGAGCTCCTTAAGTAAAAGAATACTTATACTATGGTATGAAACAACTTACAACATGTCACCACTAGCCATTAGATTTTCATGTGTATGTGTGTGTGTGTGTGTGAGAGAGAGAGAGAGAGAGAGAGAAAGAGAGAGAGAGAGAGAGAGAGCTCATTAGAAACCATCTGTTCTCCCAAGATAAAGTTTGTAATTATGGTTGTTCTGCACCTTTCTCTCTTTATATTTATGTTACTGCAGCCTGACAAAGTGACTGTATGCATATCCTGTTCTAGGCGCATGCTTAAGTTATTTGTATTAGTAACTTGTTCACAATAACACACACCTATACAAGCACACACACACACACACTGGCAGAGAGTCAGTGTCTGTCATTTGTAAGGTTTGTGTATGTGTGGATGTGTAATACTTGGATGGAAAGTTCAGACATTGTCTTATTATCCAGCACTGGATACACACACACACACACACACACACACACACACACACACGTCAAGTCATTTCTATTTTTTTATTCATTTTGAGATTTCGGGAGCTCCTTAAGTAAAAGAATACTTATACTATGGTATGAAACAACTTACAACATGTCACTACTAGACATTAGATTTTCATGTGTGTGTGTGTGTGTGGCCATGCATATCAGATCATTATGAACACACATCACACACACACCCTCACACACAGAGAGCAGTAATCAGGCCACTTATCTTGCACAGCCTTCCTGGCTCTGCAGGCATGATATCAAACAAACAGCTCTGACAAGCAGAGACTCCTGGAGCTCACGCCGCCGCTCGCCTTTAATATCAATTGATTTTTTTTTCTGCTTTAGTCATAAGGATTCTTGGGCTGAGGGTAATATTTCTGAGTGAAGTCCAGGGAACAATGTATTGCTTTCTCAGTCTGGGGGCCTTTACAATTACACTGGCCAGCAGCATGCGATGCAATTCCTCACTTCGTTCTCCTGCGTTGAGGCAATTCGCCCTCCGTCTGCCTCCCTCGCTCTCTGCCGCTCTCTCTTTCGCCCTCGCTGCCACTTTCATTTGTCACACATGTCGCGGCATCAGGAGAATTTCCCAAATTCAAACACCCCGTCACATCAGCCACCCCAATTTTGTCCATCATGGAGAGACGACAACTATTAAAATTCCAGGTCTGATCCCCAGTCCCACTCCCAGCAGATGACCTTTTCACTTCAAAACGTGCACAAGAGACATTTTCCTCTTCCAGAGCCCAGACTGAGAATGACTTAGCATTTCTTTCATGTTTTCTTCCTCCCACTGTATTTCTGTTAAACCTTGACACCTTCAAATATTCCCATCAAAACACGAATCTGAGCTGCAGAGACCAGCTTCCCGAGGACGAGGCAGAGCACGGAGTCATCCGTCTGTGCAGGGGCATGAAAAGAAGGGATTATATTCCATTCAGTTTTGGGTGGCAGAAAAATTCCCTTGCTTGCTTTTTAACTTCATGAAAGTCTTTGAATGTTTTATTCCTTTGTGATGGGATGCTCACTTGAGGCTGTCGCCGTCATGCTGTGCTTTGCTCGCCCGCTCACAGGGAGGGATTTGACCTTCAACAGCATCGCAAAAACCCATTTAGTTCAGTTAGTTAGTTCTTTTGATGAAATATTGAGATAAAAATAAGATCATAATAAGGCAGGAATCAGACTATCTATCTATCTGTCTATCTATCTATCTATCTATCTATCTATCTATCTATCTATCTATCTATCTATCTGTCAATCAGTCGGTTTATGATTGCCTTGATGCTTAAAGGACCATACCAGCTATTTTGCAATTTGAGCCTAATATATTCAATTTTCATATATGTAACATTACTGACAATCATTTCTCAAAGCATACTACTGGAACAGTGAATTAAAAATGTTTTTCCTACCTTCCAGACCTCCATTGGTTTCAGTTCATTCTGCTATTAAAATCAACTTGTTGATACTTGAAACATNAAACGTTCTTGGGATAGGTAATCCATCATCACCAACAAGACATGGATTCAGGTTTTTTTTTTTTTAGAAGTTACGTAATTTTAGTGTTTAAGCGCAGTAAAAGTGTTGAGTGAATGTATGCCTCCGCCGGGGAATATAGTCCCAAAAGAAGACCTGTGTTTATGGAAAAATTTAAAGGACCATGACTTCATAAGGCTGTGTAACTATTAGCAGGAGAAACATGGATTTTTAAGGTGGGTGTATCATTTGAATATTTGATTTTGAAAGATTAAGAGATTTTACAAAATATCAGGAAAACTGAAATACGGTTTTATTCTTTGGGAAATGATTGTCAGTAACGTAACATGTATGAAAACTGAATATATTAGACTCAAACATGCAAAATGGGTGGTATGGTCATTAAATTGTCTCTCTCTCTCTTCTAATAAAAATAGAAGTGTATGTATTAACTGTTTGGAATTTTGGCACTGAAATGGAGGAAAGAAAGAAAGAAAGAAAGAACTGTGCTTTAAAATTTGATTAAAACTGGTTGTGTGTGTGCATGTCAGTGAGTCTTTTCTATCCACTGAATGGCCTTTGGTAGCAGCATTTTAAACAAACTTCACACTCACTAATTGCATTCACACAACCTACACTTCTCCATACATTTTCATATTTACATCTGAATATTTTGACTCCTGTATAGATGCTCAAGCAGCCACAACACGCTGCCAGGGTCACTGCTTTTCATTACAATGGCTGTACTTTGGTACAACCTTCCTAATGGAAAAACAGGCATTAATCATTCATAAATAAACCTTCATACTGAACAGACTGAAGCTTTAAATAGTAAGAGGGAAAAAAGAAACAATAGAAACAAACGTGTATTCAACCCTCTCTCTCTCTCTCTCTCTCTCTCTCTCTCTGTTTGATTCTTTCACAAACTGAGTTGTTTTAAAAGAAACACCTGCAATTTAGAGACAGATGGACAGAAAGGACAGGAGCAAAGCAAAGAGGCAGAAAGTGAAAGAAAGAAAGAAAGCTGAAAGAGGCAGTGAGGGGAGAAAGACAAGATAAGAGAGAGAGAGAGAAAGAGAAGAAGAGAATGTGAGTCAGTTGCTCACTGAGGGAGATGGAGAGAGAGAGAGAGACTTGACAGGCAGACATACAGAAGGAAATGAAGATAATGAAATGGGATAGCAAGAAAGAAAGAAAGAAAGAAAGAAAGAAAGAAAAAGAACAGGCTCCGACGTGTTTTTCATCTTGTGTCACAACTCAGTGCTTTTAATTTGAGGAAAAAGTCAAATGAAGCGGAGCTGAAATTCGTTTCTGTTCTGCTGGGACTCCTCTCACCATTCACTCCTCGCACTGTTCACTGGCAAATGGCTTTTCACTTTGTCAAATTTAGCCCACTCATATCTCTGAGGAGGCAGGACGTGCCAGCCAGGCCTGCCATAAAGAAGAGCTGCAGGTCCGTCTGCTGCTGCAGATATATGACGCTTGTTAACAACATGTCTCAATTTGTCCAACTCATGTCCTCCTTATTCCCTTTTTCACTTTCAGATCTGCGTGTGGATGGTTGTGATTTATTGTAGCTGCAGCATTTGCATTCTCACTCTGCTCATTGATCCTGCGGTAGTGATCCTAGTGATCCTGCAGTAGTGATCATACAGTAGTGATCCTGCAGTAGTGATCCTACGGTAGTGATCCTACAGTAGTGATCCTGTAGTAGTGATCCTGCAGTAGTGATCCTACGGTAGTGATCCTACAGTAGTGATCCTGCAGTAGTGATCCTACGGTAGTGATCCAGTCTGCAGGTTAGCAAAGCTGAGTCTGACTTTCTCTGTTGTGCAGGAAGTGGTGTGTTTCATGTTTTATGTACAGAAGGACCAGCAGTGGTTTGTTTGAAATAAGTGCACCCCAGGAAGTGAGAAGCTGTGGTGAGAAGCAGCACGGGTCTCTGTGTGCCAAGTTTTCTTTTATTTAGTCTCCATCTCTGCTGTTAAGTTTTTATGCTCAGCAGCTCCCAGAGCTCACCTGTCAAGCAAACTGCGTTCCAGCGCTGTGATATCTTTTGCCTCAGTTTTTGTCTTGAAGATAGAAGTTGAGTTTCTGTGGGTGATGCTCTTTTCTGTGTTCACTCATGGTGGCTATTCATTCCCAAGTTTCACCTGTTTATTCCAAACAAACTGTGAACAAAACACACTTTTTGCGGAGCACAAGAGTTTTGTCTTGAAAGACGTCATATCCTAGGTTTTGACAGCTGTGAAGGCCTCCGTATGCTTTATGTGAAGTCGACTTTCAGAGTAAAACGATGGCTTACAAGGCTCAAGATGCGGTAATCCAGGCTCTTTCAGTGTCCAAATATCACATCCATGTAGCTGGTTGTGACTTTTAGTTTAGTTTAGTTTTTGTTTTTTGTTTTTTTTTTCTTTTTCACTACTTTCTCTGCTGTTTGAGCAACACATCCAGACTGCCAACCAGACATGCGATTTTGGACCAATTATGGCCAGAGGGAGGCATCAGAAGTAGAAAAGGCAAAAGCTAAAGATTATACTGTGTGCAATGTCCTTATGACTTTTGAGGTATATCCATGCCTTAAAGGAGCATGCCGGTGATTTTGCATGCTTGAGCATGTTATGTTACTGACAACCATTTTTCAAAACATATAAGTGCATTTTAGTTTTTGTATTATTTTGCCAAATCCCCTAATCTTTCAAAATCAAATGTGCAGGTGACACATCCACCTTAAAATGCAGTGTTTTGTCTCCTCATATGTCCAAATGTCGAAAGGATGGTGATGAAACCAATAGCAGTAAGGAAGGTAGGAATACAATTCTGAAATGTATCACTCCAGCAGCATGTTTTGGAAAATGGTAGTAATGTAACATGTATGCGGCATCACGCAGTGTTTCCCACAGGTTGAAAATTTACTTGTGGTGGTGGGTGGTGTGTGATGGTGCGTGCAGTGATAACCTTATCGAGAATTCAAGTTGTCAATGTGGGGGTGGGNTGGGAGGGGTGGGGTGCAGATGAAACGGGATGCACATATATATGGAATACCCATGGTACCAAAATTACAAATAAATAAATAAAAGGACAAATATATATATACATACATACATACATACGTGCATATATACAGAAATAATTGAACAAATAAATGTGAAAATAAGTTGAAATGTTCATAATTATTTTATGTATTTTTTAATTATATTTCTACATTTATTTATTCATTCTTTTATTTATTTATTTTTAATTTTGGCACAATGGGCATTCCACACACAGGTAGTGGAGCAGTCGGACAGTCGCTTTTGCTTTCTGGCTTTCTCCGCTTTAACTTTCTTGGGGCCGCCCAAGTACAGCCTCTGTGTGTGCGCATGTCAGTGTGTGTGACAGCAGTGTCGCAATTGTATTTTTTAAGACTGGGTCGACCCTGGGTGGGTCTTCAGAAACTTGGTGGGCCGCCCAAGTTTTTCCTATGTATGGGAAACACTGTTACATAGTTTGGGCTCAAACATGCAACTGCATCTCTTCTACCTATCATTTAGAGATTAAGAGGCAATGCTTTTTATTTGAATGTGTTTGGTCTTCATGACAGATTTGTGTCACCTCTGCTAATTAATATGCTGCTTTCATTAGTCATTCTGTTTGTGTAAGGCCACACAGGTAAACGTTAATTTTTTTCTTCCCATCACAGGAAGATTTTATGACATTAGCTGTACATATACCAACACATGAACATGATGTCTGCACACATCCTGCATTTGTTGGGAGCATTAGTTGTGCATGTCATCAAGAAATCAAGCTATGCATTCATAAGATGCAAAAATCGTGGGGGCAGAATTGCCAGTTTGAAGTGATGTTATTGGTGCAGCAACAGCATCTTGCCCTTAGACTGAGAAAACAAAAACAAACTGCTCTCTCACTTTCGTTCTGCAACTCACCGTCCTGATCTCCTGCTTCATCTCCTTTTCCCTCCATGTTCCTTTCTGTCCTTCGGTTTATGATTGCTTTGATGCTTAATTGTATCTATTCTAATAAAAATAGAAGTGTATGTATTAACTGTGTGGAGCTTTGGCACTGAATGGGGGAAAGAAAGAAAGAAAGAAAGAAAGAAAGAAAAGAAAGAAAGAAAGAAAGAAAGAAAGAAAGAGAAAAGAAATTTGGCTTTAAAATCTGATTAAAGGACCATACCTTCCATTTTGCATGATTCAGCCTAATATATTCAATTTTCATACATGTTACATTACGACAATCATTTCCCAAAGGATAAAATCGTATTTCAGCTTTCCTGATATTTTCCAAAATCTCTTAATCTTTCAAAATCAAATATTCAAATGATACACCCACCTTAAAAATCCATGTTTCTCCTGCTAATAGTTACACAGCCTGATGAAGTCATG